>JAJJWW010003485.1:0-16032 GCA_023531295.1 Papaver armeniacum | reverse complement strand
CAAAGGCATGATAGTACTGTACTCATCTCGCTATCCTAAGGCTTAGTTTGGTATTGCTGCAGCTTTTGTAAAAACACTTTTCTCGTCGTAGCGGTTGTCTTTGTCTTTGCCGTGAGAAAAAGCGCTTAGACGCTTGGTAAAATATTAATTAAAGTTGAAGCCGATTAAAAGCAATCAAAATATGTTTGGTAAAATTTCAGATTCAACCATTGTTGTTGTAACAAATGACAAAAACAGACATATTACTCATGGTAGTTTTATTCAATTTTATTGGGTTTAAAAATAATTAATTTTTTTACTATATAATATTAATGTTCATACTAATTACCACTATCATTATGATTGTTAAGAAATTATTTTTTACTTAACAATTAAGTAATTATTTAATATTTATTTTTATTTTTAGTGTTGACAAATTAAGTAATTATTCAAGCAAAAAATGAAACTAAAATTAAGTAATTATTTAATATTTGTTTTTATTTCTACTGTTGACAAATTAAATAAATGGTATATAAAATAGTTCGAAATAATAAAAAATAATAGTATTTAAAGAATTTAAAGAAAAATTTAAAGAAAAAAAAATAATAAAAAAAATAAAAAAAAATTAAAGAATGCAATATAAGAAATAGTAAAAAATTGATTGTATATAAATTTAAGGGTAACTTTTGTCATTTATAAAATAAAATAGGGATAAAAAGATAAATCAAGATTAAATTTATGTGGGACCACAGATTATGCTTTTGTAGCTTTTAAAAACTCCTCCTCCCCAGCTTTTAAAAATGGGTGTTCCTTTATATACCCCCTAAAAATACTCACTATACCCCCAACAGTTATAATTTGGATAACATGAAAATTGTTGAATTACTAGAATTTTTTTATACGGATACCCCTCTTTGAAACCGTCCATATAAGTCCTACACTGTAAAGAGAATTCCTACAGTGTGTCATAAATGTTTTTTTTTTAGCATTGCGAGATAATTGCCCATCCAATGTATTACAATCAACTTGAAAATAGTTCTGAACACAACAACACAAAATGAAAGACAAAAAATCTATAATGCACTGCCACCATCTACTTAAAATTGCTTTAGAAAAAGAACCATCCACTTAAAACATCCTTCATCCGAAGACCATTGTTGGCATAAATGCCGCGCAATTTGCCTGTACTGTATCTTGTTCTTTAGTAACTAAGTAATAAGCTTGAGCTATTTCTTGCAATAGCAATACCGCGGGACTCAACGCAGCTCGGTCTGCAGAAAACGAGTTGGCGTCTTTATTTGCCCAGACCATCTCAATGGAAAAGATCATAAGTTACGTCTACCCTCATATTGCGTCTTAAACAGGTTAAGAAGTTCAAACATTTAACCACTGTCAAGCATCACAAGAAGAACACTATAAAGTCTTCTATACAATTACGAGATAGGAATTGAGAAATTTTTTCTGAGATACAAAACCTGAGGATTTGTATCCTGGAAATAAATCAAAATAAGGATTAAGTATATCCCCCAACATCTCCAGAAATTAAGTGGGAAGTTCAAATAACATAACTTGCCAAACAAATTTCTAAGTATAGGTTTAACAACCCCATCCTTTACAGCAAAAATATCCGAAGGAGATGACAGAGAAGTTTCCCCACCTTGTAAAAACAGCCCCGTGTTCTTCCAAATCATGTTCTACCTTGTAAGACATAGAGTTTTTTTTGGTTAATAAAATCAAATTACATTTCCCATATGATCGAACTTTTAGATAAATTAGGGCTTTCTTTAATGTAAAATGGACAAGAAAAAATAATTATCAGAACTTACCTGAATCCATGAATTGAATTTTTTTTAGAGCAATTTTGAATGGCCATTTTAAAGCCGTAGTAAAATAGAAGCCTAAATCCAAGTTATACGTAAATCACCCCAAATCGAATTTTAGGTCTTGTTTTTGTAAATTTAACTGTATCAACATTGATCTTCAGAAATATATTTCATTTTCTCTGCAACCCTTTGATAAGGAGAAATCAAGATGAAAACTAGGTTCCTCCGGTTGTTGTCTATGGGGTTAAAGAAAATTTAAGGTTAGAACAATTAGGCTTTTGCAGTTAGAGGTTATTTTCTCCAGATCTGTGGAGAGAGTGATCTGTTGAGAGAGTAGAGAAGTAGAATAACTCTATAGTTTCATCAATCTCGTACGAAGGAGAACATAAGTTTGTGTTTCTGTTTTTCAAGGGGGTATGAGAATTTAGAACATCTAATGGGGTAGGTAGATAACTATTGGGGGTAGGTTGATAAAGGGGTATCACTAGTGTTTCTGGGGGTATATAAAGGAACACCCTTAAAAATTGAGGAATTTGGGAAGTGCTTTGGATAAAAAGCACTTTAGTTTTTTTTTACCAAACACCAACTTCAAAATTTATTGACATATATAGGTTTTAAAAGTGCTTTTGAAAAAAAATAAGCATTACCAAACTCAGCCTAAATGTCCTTGCTATATATCCTCATTTAATTCGGGTCATTGAATCAAATGAAAATTTGATGAATAACTAATTTCTTTCTCTTCTTTCGGTCATTCTTTTCCCCGGTCTGTTAATAACAAAACCGATTCTTCCGATGTATAAAATAAAAATTCCAATAGCTTTGGCTCCTTACATAGGTCATTCTTTAAACTTCCAACCACGAGTTTTTTGAGGCTTCAACTCGAAATTAGAAATTGTATTGATACTCCGTATAAAAAGAAAAAAAAAATGATTAGCCTTTGGATACCGAGTTGGTTATAAAAACGTTATCCTATACTTCTTTCATATGCGTGCATCACTTACATAGGTGCTGCAGGATTTATGAATGAAGTGATTAGTAACGAGGAAATGGTGTAAGGATAAATGAGAAGAAACATACTAACTGTTGGTGCAAAATTAATTACCCCAACACTCCTCGAGATGCGTGCTTGAAGATTGAATCGCCGCCGTTTGGTTAGATTCTCCAAGAGTTGATGAAGAAAAATGGGGTACTCGCAAAGATACTCCGATGCTAAAGTCGAGGATAATCAATGCAAGTAGTTGTGAAGAAAGGAGTAGAATTGTGCACTCCGGTGGGTTGGATTTTGGCCTCTATTTATAGGCATAAAACCTAACTGGTTCCATAATAACCTAGATTTGTAGTCATCCAAAATAACCACATGGATTTGCACATATCCTTTAATATTTGTGTATATCCTTGAAGATCCATGTCTATCTTGAGAGATCTTTGTATATCTTCACATGATTTGAGTTTATCCTTGAAAGACCCTTTGTTTATCTTCCAAGATTTGAATATATCCCGAAGATCCATATTATCTTCACAAGATTTACAATTATCTTGGAAGATCCTTGTCTATCTTCCAAGATTTATGACTATCACCAAATGACTTCCGAGCTATCCTGGCTTTATTTAGTCATGGATTTTATAAACCCGAGCCTGGTTTCGTTAATAAACCTTCTGACTCGCCCGAATCCAAATTGATGAGCCCCGTGGGGTCACCTTGATAACCCACGGTCTGGTTTTTGATAAACCTCCGACTCGATCCGATCCAGCCTGATGAGCCCCGTGGGTAACCTTGATAACCCACTGGCCTGGGTTTTGATAAACCTCCCACTCACCTCCGATCCAGCCTTCGATGAGCCCTGTGGGTAACCTTGATAACCCACGGCCTGGTTTTGATAAACCTCCGGACTCGCCCGGATCCAGCTCGATGAGCCCCGTGGGTCACCTTGATAATCCACGGGTCTGTTGTTATTAAACAGCTTGTGCAAGACGCACGTACTCTATTTAAATAGGGTACAAACATCGCCCTCTTAACTGCTCAACTTGTTGAGGAGTTAAGAAGAGTAAGGCTTCATGTGACGGCTGCGAGGTACATAGCACGTACAAATGTATCCAGACACTCTGTAGTGCACACTCGACATGGTTTCTCCTGCAAAAACATGCTCATATTAACTTATTATCCTTAAGTAAACTCATACCTGAAATTTGTTTAACTCATCTCGTCAGACTGTTTGATGACGTAACTTGCCCCCAAGCGTGAGTAGAGACATTACAAAGACGCACTAGTGGAAAAAAGCCGTTTTAAGATAGTTGTAAAGTGTCGTATTAGCGATATATACGACACTTTCTAATTGCCGCCGGAAGTGCCGTAGATTTAGTGTCTTTTTCTGGAACGACACTTTGAAGTTGACTCAGAATTACGATACTTTTATGTTGTCGCTAGGTACGATAGCTGGATCGCGTCGTAGAATTACTTTTATAATATAAAAATAGAAATTTCACAATTCCCAAGCTAATTCAAATGAATTCCACATCATACCTGGCTGACTGGAATGCAATAAATCTGAATTAAACTCAAATTACCCAGAAATAAGACTTGGAGTTATAAATTCAAATGGCCATTTAAATAAAAATCACTGTATTGGTTACACAATTCACAGTTTACACTTAAGTTCAAAATCACAAAAGAAAATAAATACTCAAGTCCTGAATTCATACAAAAAATATATCCAAGTTCTAAGGTTCATAAAGACAACTTCAAACCAGCAAAACGAGATCCTGTCGGATGATGAACTGATCCAACAATTCCAGAACAACACACTTACAATAAACACTAACAATGTTTACCTCAGAAGCCATCCAAAGTTACGTTCTATTCTCTGCAGTCATCACTTCATATTCAGCTTGCGCCCTTGCAATTTCAAAATCAACAACTTTCGGAACTGCACAATCCAGTAACTGTAAGTACATTCCCCAAACTTGTATAAATGTGATAGACAAAATGGATCCTCTTAACAGAGCCAAGCGACATACTTCACACTAAGCAGACATTACTTCATGGTGATTAGAGAGGGTACATGATTGAACCATCCGTTGAAATTTTCCACCAACTATCAAAGAGGGTACTTAATACTTTAAAATTTGGAAAAGAAATTATTCTGGTAGGGCAACTAAAAGTCATCGCAAGTAAACAAGTTAAACATATGGTCACATATACACATTAAATGGACACTAACTGTTTCTTAGAATTTAAAATACCATTCGACAGTCTTGGGATATATTTTAAAACTGAAAGGAACAATATCTAAATGTGCCCCTCTATTTTCTTGATCAGTTCATCATAAGATTACACAAAAATCTAGTTCAAAATATACCTACAGGCTAAAACCAAGATCACTATAACACAAATTGTGACTCAACGTAGATTTTTCCTTCTAAAGGATTGAATCAACTCATTTAGCAAAGGCAACACCCCGGTGCGCCACTCAAACCAGAAAACCATAGAATGTGTAAAGCAACCCATGTTGATTGTGCCTACTTTATCTGTGTTTCTAACTTCACAATACTATGAAAGATACAGTGAAACGAAACTGCAAAACAGACTTACGACACGGAAAACTTACATTTCAGACAGTTCGGAATTATTTGAGACGAGCATCGAATAGGGAGCCTTCTAGAGCGAGCCCTGCCATGAATGAAAATTCGAACTCAATCTAGTGGTCTCACGAGAAATGATATAATCACACAAACCAATATAACAATGAATATAGAATAGTTACCTTTACATCCCACTTCTCATATTGTTATCGTTCACCTAAGACTTTAACTTCAGACTCCTAATGGCATCAACAATACCTTCCTGTAAACATAAGGAAAACAGAACGTTAGTAACAAATTATCAATGTTTGTTGTAAGCTGACATTCAAAACAAGATAAGTTCAAAATATACCAGTGTTGTGTTGTAAGGAGACATGAGATTCCCGAAAGACTAGCTATTGCAACTCCTGCAGTACCCTGTAGAAATTCATTACAAAGCCTGATCAAAAACGAATTAAGGATCAAAGATACCAAACCCTATCCATCCATACACATTGGCTGATAAAAACAATTAGTACTCTGCGTGTGCGCATTGCATCTTTCTAAACACTTCAAATCAAATCATTCAGGTATTCATAGAAACGAACAAATGGAGATATAACATTAAGACTTAAGTGCAGTTCATATGAAAAGCCAAGGGAAGGTAGATAAACATTTATGGTGTGACATAGAGAGAGAGAGAGGGCAGAGGATCGAAAAAAACAAATTTTAAATCACTACATTGTATCCAATCCTACTACATTTTACATAAACTTGACGCCATTTTAAAGGCAATACTAGACACGACTGATTTCCTAAAGAATAGGCATTACATACCACTTATAACAATGATAAACTTCCCTAACAACTAGGACTTACATTACTCACCAATACCACTAACTCTAAAAACTTATGATTAAGTCAATAAACAACTCAATACGGATTAATACATGTGAGTAATACCAAGACACTATTAACCATACCACCGAGTGTCCTAAGACCTAGTCTCACTGTGTAGTTTTAGTTTAGTTCAAACTCCAACAACTTAATGTGTACTTTTGTTGGTCTCTTATTTAAGATTGATTCCTTTAACAAATGATCCCAAACCGCAGAATGTAAAACTTAGGTCCATACGTAAGTTTTTAATGAGCGTTATAATATAGCTGTTTAAAACACAAACTTAACCCAACTAACAAAAATCCCAGTAGAAATGCTCTTTTAATATACAAAACATGCTAAGCAAGTAAATTTTCTTGCAACCAAATCAACTCACATAATAATAATCAACAATACTAGCTTAAGCCAAACGATTGTAGCAATGGATTCGTAACTTTCAATATGCACCGATCCAAAAAATTATCAACTATCCTTACTTTCAGTTTACGACCATACTACAATTGAAAACACAATCATCGTTTTTAGACGATCAATGGAAAAGTTCTAAGATCTATATAAATTTTACAAAATGTGATTGTCACTTATACTAGTGGCATTTAAGAAACTCAAAAAATAGATAACAGGTCCATGCCTCCTGACCTCATGCCGGAAAGATAGAAAGAAAAGCATTGGTTGCCTCCAAAAATGCACATGGCCTCACAACCAGTAGCTAACTTAATTACCCCAAATTCAACGAGGGCTCATGATTTGAAGTCAACATTTACGGACACAAAAAATTGAGCTATTCATCAAAATGAAACAATAAATGAAAGGAAGGTGTTAACAACGAGTTCTATAAGACTTGAGACAAAAGAACTACGATTCTAACAATCATTTCTGCAAACACCTTAGGCTCCTTAAAAATAGTGACAACAAGTTCTCATTTTCAGTACCACATATTTTCGTTGCTAAAATATATTTGCATACACCTACTCATTCAAGTATGCAAATAAGTTAATGAATTCTTTAGTTTCAAATCCAATCAAACCTCATATTCATTCAAACTTAACATACATTGTACTATATATATATATATTTATATATTTAACCCCAAAGGTTGAGCACAGACAATGCTAGATATCCTATCAAAATCAATGGAAGATCCCAAACAATATTTTCTTTCATAGCATGGACTAAGTAGTCTAAACAAGACCCATTGGTTATGTTGCAGAGATCAAGAATACAAGGATATAAAAAAAAAATCATAAATTTACTATCAATTCAAAGCAAGAATTCACAGAAAAGTACCTAACCTAATCATCCATGCATCTAATTTGATACCCAAATTTGCAAATTGATAAGAACCATCGCATCAATTGGGTGAGAACCACTTGCCACAATTTAAATTTTGGTGGTGAAGAACAGAAATTCCTCTTTTAACACTTTGCGATAACCTTCCATGGCAGAATTCAGCTTCTTCAACTGAATTTTCCTTGTCCTCTCGGCAAATATCAGACCCCCAAAAATCATAATTGAACATTCAATGAAGTAAAGATCGAGTCAGTTATACTAATAACACAAAGAAATCATTAAAGGGTTTCAATCAAAATTGTACCTGGAATTTTGTTTTGAGTCTCTGATTGTAAACAAAATCCAAAACCCCATAACCTTTCCTTCTTTCACATCATGACCAAGAAGTTTAAACCTAGTAGTAAATCTACTCCATACACAATTAGACCAACCACCATCCTAAAATCAATAAAGAAAACCATAAATTCAAGTGAAACTAGAATCGACAAACAGAGCCAAAATAAAATTCGACTAATTAACCTCACCTCGGATCTTTCATTTGTAACAAACTACTCTTCTGTTCCATTATCACCTGAACGTTGAATGAAATTCAAACATAGTTACCTGAACAAGATTTATTAGCAGAGATTTTGAGAAGAATTAAAACGCTACTCAAATGATTCATATCACCTCAAGACCCTAGACTCATTACCAGCATTCACTGTCCCAAGACCTGAATCACCCAAAACAAAAACACACAAAATATTTCAGAGATCGAATAAACACAAATTACAAATAAAGAAAGAAACCTCGGATTCGATGAAAAATGAGCAAAAATAAAAAAAAATTCATAAAAAGAGTAAGAAATTAGGGTTTGTTACTCGATTCTTACCAACGATATCCGTGTTCGTTCGTAGGATGAGAAATCCGTCAGATATTAGCGTAACTCATATTCTTCTTCTTCACAACTAAAACCCTAGATTTGCTTAAGTTCTACAGAGGCGACTGAAGAAGAGAAAAAAAGAAGAGAAAACAGGGAAAGAAAAGAAGAGAAAAACCCTATCAACAAAATCAAAGTGGAAAATCGATTTACCATGTGTAGATCTGCAGAGAAAGAAGTGGGTTTGAATCGTTTGATAAGCTGGTGAGGAAGAAAGAGAAAAAAAAAGTGAGAGAGGCGGAGAGAAAAAGAATGGTTTCTCTCTCTGGTATAGATAAGGTTATGTGAGATGCTTCATCTCTAGCCATCCATAAATCAGAAGAGTAAAAATCCTAACCGTACAATTAAATATACATATTATAGAAACGGCACTATTCGACGTCGTTGTATAAGTCAACTAAAGTCCTGCCACAACGACGTGTTGACTTTAGTCAGCGAAAGCAAAGAGTATCGTTGTTTAAGTCAATAAAAGTCCTCACACAACGACAATTTGACTTTAGTCAACGACACTTTCCGAATGCAGTTAGATCGCGATATGTAGTTTGTGTCGTTTCATTATGTCTCAGATAGCCCATTTTCCACTAGTGACGCCCCCAATACTTTCCATGATGCTGAAAAAGATGTCTTTTATTATTCGAATTCTTTAAACATGTTGCTTTTGATTGCATGCTCGGGGTCACTTTAGCCGCCCCAAATATCAGTAGAGATATTCCCAAGTAGAAAAGACGCCCCCATGTGAAGCAGGAACTAGATGTATTATATATCCTTTCCTCACTTGCTAGATGGCTCTGGGATTATGATCAGGTATCTTTTCCGTTGCCATCTTACTTCTGGCTCCATCGTGATTTTTCCTTTTCGAATCGCCCTCAAGCGTGAGTAGAGACATTACAAAGACGCCCTAACCGTAATAACCCGCACAAATTTTTGCTCGCGTGTTAGACGAGACTTTTGCCACGTGGTGGACTTGTGATGCTCGAGATCTAGTCGAGTCTTGAAAGGAATGTAGTGTGTTTTGCGGTTGGGGCAAGGCTTTTGCTCGCAACGTAATAAGGTCAAGCGCCGGCGCCGGGCAGTCGGGCTGCTTGTGTTGAGTACGAGTCTTTGGACCAATATCGGGAATTGGGCTCGTGGTCAAGACGAGACTTTATGCTTGCGAAGGTGCAAGTCTTTGTACTCACGTGAAAGGTGAGATTTTATGTCATAAGGTGCAAGTCTTTGTACTGCGTGCAAGGCGAGATTTTATGCTTATAAAAACAAGACTTATGTGCTCACGTGCAAGGTGAGTCTTTTTATGCTTATGATGCAAGGCTAAATATTGGTGGGTCTAAGCAATCCTCATCTCGGACCCTATCATGTCGCCATCTACGAACCTCGAACTCGATCATGTCGCCATTCCCAACCTCGAACTCAATCATGTTGCTGCTCCAAGTGCACATAAAAGTTTCTATAACACTGGATTTTTCGCTTCTATGTTGTAGGAAATTCAAAGAGGATTCCAACGAGCCAAAAATCACTCAATTCGACTTAAAACGAAGAAGTTATTGATTAAACAAGTTTTGCACGAATCACGATGATGTACAGACTAACATTACTGAGTCATGAAATATTGCACCAACAGACGACCGGATCAGTGGTTTAGTGCTTGACTACGAAGCTGGAGGTCGTGATATCGAATCCCACCGTATGAAATTTTTCTTCTTTTTATTTGGTACGCTATGCTGACGTGGATCCAAGTGCTGACATGGCAGTTAACAAGGCGCTGATGTGGAAGTCACTGGATGGGTAGCACTGCTGACGTGGCTGCTGACTGTGCATAGATGACATGGCATGGTTCGCTGACGTGGCACTCAGAGGATGCCGACATGGATACGCCACGGTTAACATAAGCTGACTGGTCGCCGACGTGGCGACCTGGCTGAATGGAAATTGCTGCTGATGTGTCAGTGACGTGGTGCTGACTGTACACTGACAAGTCAGCGCCTGAGAAGCACCGGATCGCTGATGTACGTGAGGCTGGATGAGATTTCAGCCTCTTGCAACGCTTTTCTGCAACGCTTATTTCGTTACTGTTTTCTCCACACTAGCTTCAACTATTTTCAACTTTGCAACAAATGCTTCACTCGCAACGCTTCCGATTCTTCTGCAACGCTACTAAGAACCCTAAAAAAATTTTTTAATTTTTTTGCTGATTTTTGCCTTGGATTTCGTGGCAGATTTCTTCTGACTTCTCTCAACAAGAAACACGATTGTTTTCACGAGTCCCCTTAGTCGGCGCCAAAAGATGTTGGTGCAAAATTAATTACCCCAACACTCCGAGATGCGTGCTTGAAGATTGAATCGCCGCCGCTTGGTTAGATTCTCCAAGAGTTGATGAAGAATATGGGGTACCTCGCAAAGATACTCCGATGCTAAAGTCGAGGATAATCAATGCAAGTAGTTGCGAAGAAAGGAGTAGAATTGTGTACCGTGGGTTGGATTTTGGCCTCTATTTATAGGCATAAAACCTAACTGGTTCCATAATAACCTAGATTTGTAGTCATCCAAAATAACCACATGGATTTGCACATATCCTTTAATATTTGTGTATATCCTTGAAGATCCATGTCTATCTTGAGAGATCTTTGTATATCTTCACATGATTTGAGTTTATCCTGAAAGACCCTTGTTTATCTTCCAAGATTTGAATATATCCTGGAAGATCCATATTATCTTCACAAGATTTACAATTATCTTGGAAGATCCTTGTCTATCTTCCAAGATTTATGACTATCACCAAATGACTTCCACTATCCGGGCTTTCTATTTAGTCATGCGGATTTTATAAACCCGAGCCTCGGTTTCGCACAAACCTTCTGACTCGCCTCCTAACTCTGATGATGAGCCAGGTAACCTTGATAACCCACGGTCTGGTTTTGATAAACCTCCGGACTCTACCCGATCCAGCCTCCGATGAGCCCCGTGGGTCACCTTGATAATCCACGGTCTGTTGTTATTAAACAGCTTGTGCAGTACGCACGTACTCTATTTAAATAGGGTACAAACACTAACATAGTGTTTATGGGCACAGTGGGGTGGAGAAAATGAGGGACATTTATACAGTTCTCTCTGGAGTGAACTAAACTTTGCACTCATCCTCACTCAACACAAACTGCATTTTGAATCTTAGATTGACTCATTTTAGTCGAAACTGTCAGTCATTAAATTATAGGTGTTTGTTTCATTACGATCCTAATTTTTTTGAAAAGTTAAACAATCTTGGTATAGGGGCGGCAAGAAATGGTAGAGGGGCGGCAAGTGTGATAGCAATGTCCCTCTTATTGGTTAGGGGGTGTCCTATAGGGGGTGTAGATTGACTAGATTACCCTTTCACTTTAAATCAACCAAAATCAAATCAATTTTTTTTTAAACCTAATGAATAAAAAAATCAAATCAGCTTTTTTTTTTTTTTCATCTTCTTCTTCATCTTCTCTTCTCCTCCATCAACCCTAACCTCCATTAAAAACCGAAAATTTCATCGCCTTCGATTAATCGCCATTTGAAAATGTTTGGAAACCCAATAGGCTTAGTTTATCGTGTTGGATTTAAGTTAATTTTGTATCAAAAATTAGGGTTTTGTATGAAAATTGAAATTGAAATTTCTGGGTTTATACTAGTTACGGTTGGTAATAACTCAAATACGAACCGTAACTGTAGATTGGGTTGATGTTACGGTTGGTTTAAACTCAAATACCAACCGTAAGTTCTTAGTTTTGAGAATATGTTCAGTTACGGTTTTATTTGGATCATATTTATCAATCCGTAATTGAGTTACTATTTGAAACTCAATTAAACTAACCAACCGTAAATCATCCTGAATGTTAACAACTTATCAAATAGTTATGTACGGTTCAAAAGTTAAGATGACTTACCAACCGTAGGTTAGTTACGGTAGGTTTCGATTCATTAGTTACCAACCGTAGGTTAGTTACGGTTGGTTTATAATCATTAGTTACCAACCGTAAGTTCCCTACGGTTCGTAAGTGAACAAATTATACCAACCGTAACTGGTTTTTTTCTGGGTTTTCCCCCAACATGTAGTTACGGTTGGTAACGAGCTCCATTCCAACCGTATGTTCTTCTGAAATTTTGGGTTTTCCCAAAATTGAACCAGTTACGGTTAGTAATTGATACATTACGAACCGTAATATATAGTTACGGTTGGTAACGAGCTCAATTCCAACCGTATGTTCTTCTGAAATTTTAAAAAATTTGATTTGTTACGTACTTTAGAAGTATACCTAGTCATTTTCAATGCTGGGTTCTTCACTTTGTTGGTTAATTTTTTCAATTGGTTGAGATTGACCTTCACAAATATCACAAAAGTTTCCTTTTTCTTCTCTAATTTTTTTTTTAATAACCTATTTTAGAGTTATGAATCATATGATAAGTGAAAATTAATTATCAACATTAATCTTGATTATCAACACTAATCTTGATTATCATTACTAATCTTGATTATCAACAATAAGGGCTAATTAGTTATTTCCAGATTCTATTTGATAAGGGACACTTGAAAATTACTTGTAATGACCTTTTTGTCTTATTAGGGTGCCGCCCCTCTACCATTTCATGCCTTTAACTTACCAAGCTTGTAAGTTAAAGGCATAACTGTGACGATAGATTTGAGATAGTGGAGAAGGAATCTAGATTTGATACTAATGATGATCTTTTATACACGCGGTAAAAGTAAATTTTGTTGGACATTCTATTTTCCTTACTCATGGTATAAAAATAGATGCAATTTTTAGTGTGGTTCCCATTTTGGCTGTCACCCGGTTCACCGACTCTACTTGTGTTACAAGAACTGATTGCTAGAAAATAAAATTTTGTGGTAATTTATATAGGTTAAGGGTATCGTTTGCTCATCGATTTCTCATCTAGATTGTTATATTATTTACATCTTGTTGATTTTTTGGCAACTTCTTCTTCTTTGATTGTGATTTTTTATTTATTTTATTTTTCTTTTTTGCATTATGAACAAATTTTGAAGTTGTTAGGAATTTCCTCAATGGCAGGAAGAAACAAACAGAAAAGACTACTACGATCAAATTCCGTGCAACAAATTATTTGGCCTGGACACAGAAAATTACACAAAATTCTTTAAAAACGAGCAAATTCTTGAATGTATACTAATTCTTTGACATCAGGAAATCAATATACAAAGAAAATGGAAGAAATCACACCAGTAGGTAAATCAGTTTTCAAATAAAAGATAAATAAAAGAAACTTGAATTCAATTCTGAGTGAGATGTAGATACTGTAATGCTCCACAAACACTTCGATAAAGAGTTGGATCCTCAAATCTATCGTCACAGTTCCGGAATTGAATTCAAGTTTACAAGGCTTATTAACTTAATTACAAGGCTTATTAAGATATTAAGGTATTAATGCATTCAAAGTACTTTGATCCGGGTTTTCCAGACTATCTACAAATGAAGGTGTAGTATCAAATATTGTTTTTTCTCCCCTTGGCAGACTAAGCGATGTCAGCAGAAATCCTACAACCACACCCTTAATGAAATCTAATAACAATTCAGGTGATCATCTTAAACTTTATACATTCATTCATAAAATCTTCAATATAATTACAAGAATTGAGATGAACTCTAACTTGGAGAACAAACAATCTTTCTCTCTCCTAAATTCCGAGTGTAAGCTCTCAAAAAGATCTTTCCCTTTACAAGGTCGCTCGATCCCCTTATATAGGGGTTTACATAGTGGATGACAGCTAATGAAACCTTTATTTTTGGATCTGGCCGGCGTGCGTTGTTAATGCACGCTTTACATTGACTCTTTTTCGCACATATTCTATAACCTCGCATGGTCATCACACTTTACTCGTGATTCGTCTCCGACGCCATCTAGTGCGTCATCCTAAATTAGCTATACGCGATAGTCTTGGCGCTATCTTGACAATCACTACTTCGCATATTAAATAGGTGTGTGTTATTTAGTATCTACATTTTCCTTTCTTAGCCAGTTACCTGCAAAGAAATTCACTTCTCCATAACTATGTATAAAGATCCAGTTTATAACCTGATCACAAATTTTCCTCCATCTTGTAATGGCATACCATGGTATCTTCCCGATTGAAAAGATGTTATTACTGATTTAGAATCGGTCCTGAAAATTATCCAATGAAAGTCTTTTCCAATCATTCCTTTCAACACATTTACTGGTGCTATGTACTCTCCCAAGGGATTAAACAACATTCGAAGACTCGAACTTTGGTTTTCCACAATCTCAAGCTTTGCGTAGAAATTTGATTAATCATGTTAAAAGGGAAAATATGATTTCAAGAAAAATTGCCTCATTAAACTCAACATTTTTGAACATTAATAGTTTCGTTTTTGAGCTTTATAAACATGAACATCCGCAACGTGACATACAAAAATAATCCACAATTTGATTTTTAACAACTTCATCAGGTTTAAATGAAGAAAAAACCATTTTATTTATGAGTCATGAAGAGGTGGTAGTGGAACTTGACCAAAAAAATAAAATGCGTTGAACACTTTCCGCGTCTGTTCCAGGGGGGCGTTCCTAAATTCCACCCGGATTACCAAACTCTATATGATTGAATGGTGGGTTTTACTTGGCACTGGTAACCAGTGTAAGCTGTTGCGGCCATGACACAAACCAGTTCCCGTCTTTACTCACACTTATCCCTTCTGGACTCTATGATTCACATATGTACGTTTTTAGATCGATTTTCGAACATCTCTATTTGTTCCCATTTAGTTGTTGTCTGTCATGAAATTCTGCCCATGTATCATGCCTTAGAATCTGAAACATCTTTTTCGTTTCTACCAGGATAGTTCACAGGGAACCAATATAAATAGTCATTGGGATTGATTTGGACATGTAAATTTCTTCCTAATCTATTTTGACTTTACAATTCCTTCGGTGTATTTTTCGGAGGTATTGGAGAAAACCAAAATCCAGTGATGTTGATGAGGTTGGGTCTTTATTGTTGCATATACATGCGGAAGTTTAGTTTTGTTGAAAAATATCCACCTCCAGTACTATATTCAGGAATTTCACAATTTAGTTTTGTTGATCTCTATTATAGATTAGCAATAATCCGCCTCCATGTATGATATCTGGAATATCTTAATCATCTCGATGTAAGAATTAAATCAAAAAAGATTCTAGAATATGGAATTTGATTGTCATTCCATCTGATAGTCTGTAAGAATTAAATCAAAAGGATTACAATCTTTCTGAGTAGGAGAACTCTATTCCACAAGTGGAAAATGTTAGTGAAATTCTCCCCATCGGAGGGAGGCTCGATGCTGGACTGCTCTTGAAACTGCATTAGGAAAGACTACGTTATGCTTTTTAAGTCACGAAATTTTTTGTTGATCCAGTTTGTAAACAAAAATTATGCTTCTCTTGAAATATCCTCAAAAGTTTTGTTGATCATTTACAAACTGGATATCTCAAGCTAATGCACAAAAAATCAAATTAAAATCAGAGGTGATCGCTTATTTTGAGGATTTCTTATTGAAGCTATACAGACTTCAA
>JAJJWW010003484.1:0-62291 GCA_023531295.1 Papaver armeniacum | reverse complement strand
CATAAATGCGTCTATCGCTTAGCATGGTCAAAATCCATAGGCCTCAAACAAATCAATGAGGCCTCGTGGATCAGCAAGGTTTAAATGGAATTAACAAATTTATTGAAATAAATTATCATTCGTTGTTATCAACAAAATTAATGGCTACTTCACTAATTATGTGGATTACACCTTAGCAAAATATACCTGGACTAACCAAACTCTGCCTAGATTGTCATTGAAAAAGAATTCAAGCCATAGCTAACCCTCTTACACCATCATTTCTACTAAATCCTTTTAATTTTCGACAAAAAAATATTTAATTCTCATTCTATTGATCTAAAATAAATCAATTCCCCGTAAATCTTCCAAGTGACCATAATAAATCAAATCCAAAAAATAAATAAAAATTATTCCACATTATTATTATTATTTTATGTTAGTATCGGTTTAACACGAATGTTTTCTCAAATGTTGTAGTGCTCAACTTTTGGTTTATCGTTTCGGTAAACGTTATGACAGCCTCCTCTGACTTCATTAGAAATACAAAGAGAAAACTTAACATATAGGGTGTTTGGATACACATCCAGAAATTACTTTCGACTTCTGGAAAGAAAAAGTTAAAAGTTAGTTTATATATACGGTTTTGGAATGACTTTTAAAACCAAAATTTTTTAATTTTTTTGTAAAACAAAATATTTTTGTTTCGTACTTGTTTTCCACCTCGGTACTATCCTACACGACTTTGCGGGATGACTTCCCGCGAAAAGCGGATTCTTTACCGTTAGATCATGCTAAAACTCGATCTAACGGCATTGAACTCTTTAGGAGAAGGGTGGGTCCTTTCCCGAAAATGGTGGGTCATTTCTGAAAGTCAATGGGTCATTTTTTGTTTTTTGGGAAACCATCCCCGCAAAGTCACGTGGGATAGCATTTGTCTTTGCCTAATCTATGACACGACTTTTAAGATGGTTGAGGGATGTTAGATAGACAGGTATCTATGACAGGACTTTTAAGACAGACAGGATTTTAAAGCTAGAGAGAGGGATGCAAACCAAAAGGAAACACAAGTTAGGAAAAAAAAAAAAAAAGATATGGCAGCTTATGAACAAAGGTATAAAGAGGTATATCTCACTATTTTCCCAAGAGGTTGGTCTAGTCTACATGCTAGGGAGATGAGTCGATACAACTACTAACTACCAAGTATGGGGTAAGTTCGTGCAAAATCTGTGTTTTTGGGTAATTGTAAACTTTATTTCATGATGAGACGTCTGTCACAAATAAGTCAACCATTTCCTTAGCTTTAACTTTAAAAGACCCTAAAGTCAACTTCTTGATTAATCTCCGTTTAACTCGGGCTAGTTGGATGGCTTTGATCCTACCAATCTCCTACCCGCAACCAAACAATTTTGAAAAAGAACAGGAAGAGCAAATTTACCTTTGTGAAATGATTTAGTTACCTGTGTGAATACTTGCATCTTTATATGAAATGATTACAATGTCAGACATTTGAGATCGATACGAATTTCGTGGTGCCACAAGTAAATTTTTGGTCTCATAGCAAACTCACTGTCCAAGACTCAAGAGAGTGTCCATTTGAAAT
This sequence comes from Papaver armeniacum, assembly GCA_023531295.1. NCBI lineage: Eukaryota > Viridiplantae > Streptophyta > Magnoliopsida > Ranunculales > Papaveraceae > Papaver > Papaver armeniacum. The sequence goes on along the minus strand of JAJJWW010003484.1, from coordinate 60,709 downwards.
TTATGTGTCACGGTCGTAGATTTTGGGATTCCAATGCCGAGTTTGTGTTGGACCTTGGGGAAATTCTAGATCACGAGGAAGAATTTTGAACATGCCAAATAGGGGAATGACGAAAGAGACACTTGGCTAACTGCACTACTCTCTAAGAATTTAGGTCATGCCACTGGCACCGAAATTGAAAATTGAGTGAGTCGTCGTTTAGAAAGGGACTGTGCTAGGAGTTCTCATTTTGATTAAACCAATACTCTCAAGCTTTGTTAGGATACTTCCTCGTTGGAAGATTTGATTCTCGAGTTTCATGGCATCTCGGGAGGTGGATTCTGAGTCAAAGTACCAGCAGTGTTGTCGAGGTGGTAGTTTCGGCTGAATTGTGGTACTGGTTGAATACCCTAGATCTTACAGTACAAGTGTCCAAGGGTAGTCACTTTGCAGCCTAGAGGCGAATGCATATTCCGAAACCCTTCACACTTTGAGAAGTTTCTTAGAGGAATCCATTCTCACTAGTCTGCGATTTGTTGCATGAGAATACCTAGCACTGAGTAGATTATAATTTTGTTCACCATACTTCTAATCTGGACGACTTTAGCTAGCTTAATGATACACCACAGCCAGCAAGGATATACCATGAGAAGAAAAAGGGATTGACTGGAGCAAATTGAGACAAATTAGAACCATAATTGACTATATCAATCCTAATTGCAGCAAGACAAATGATAAAGCTTCTTAGCTAAAATCAGATATCACAACAAAAAAATTGTCAAACTGAGAAAAACTAAGCCTATCGGGGAAAATGGATCTGTGTATTAATCAGTGATAAACACAAGGTGGCCAAGTAATGTTTGCTGAGCACCCATGTTAGTAAAACCTCCAACAAGTAGAAGATAGCAGTCCCTCTACTAAACGGCCATCCTTGGTAAGTATATAAGTGCGCAGTTTTTTAGTTCTAGTGGGAAACCAAAAGAGAGCAGGTAAATCTATGTTAGTCATATATCCCGTGCACACAAAAGGGGAAGAAGCCACCATCCTCTTCCCTAGAAAAGAAACTCATCTGTAAACTCTATTTACCTGCATTTTTAACAAGCAAAAAATATATCAGCATGCACAAAACAAAATTGCAGAAAAAACAGGAAAAACAAAATTCCGTATTCGATTCTAATTACACCAACAAACGATGACCTCAATTTTAATTTACCTCAAGTTTTCATAATTGAAGATGACCTTGATATGTAACAGAACTAAACTGAAATAGCATTATCAATACATAACAATAACATCATGTTTTTCTTTCTCTATCTAGTGGAAAAACACGGATCCCAGCTATATTTCTCCCCTATCACTATCTATTACGTGAAATGTCCAAGTTAAAATTACCCTTGAGCTTTGACCTACCCATAACTATAAGACCTAAAAAAAAACGTCGGGTCTGAATTTTCCAAACCTTACTCGTCCACCTCCTCATCCAGTAGTTGCTAACACTGATGACTATCAAAATTACTTGATTATTATCTCAGTCCTACACATATATTCTCACTTTTTACATATAAAGATACAAAAGAGAGCAACAAATATCATGTCATTTGTGCTTTGATAATGGTAAAGTTGTGGATAAGATCTTACAATTATGAAGTTGGAAATAATCATGCTATTATTAGTTTTGAGGTTAACAATAGTTCTTAATATCAAACGAATATGTTAGGAGGGAGGTCGGAATTATAACATCACTGAGAGTGATCAGGGGATATGGAACGAGTTGTGGTGGATTATCTTTTTTGAGTTTAATAGGGTAAAGTGGGAAACATACAAAATAAATCACATTTTCAAAAGAATCATTAAACCACCTGAAGCTAGAAAAACTAATGCCATTTCAAGAGGTGCCTTTTAAGATGCAATATGTTGTGGCACTTTCAAAGAAGCAGCGACAGACGACGTTCAAGTGACCAGTATCAAAGTAGATCAAAAAAAATAAACATCCTGTAAGCATTTGAACCAAATGCAGCATGTTTAGCTAGGGTTTTATTTCATGCACTCTTAACTTCACTACCACATACCCGCCTCAAATAAGAAAAATGAAAACTAGGTTTGGGGTTAGGGAAATGATCTGCGAATTTCCATCATTACCTCAAATAACCTAACACAGAACCCTTCCTACATGTCTTACCACATTGAAGTAATATTAACAATTAAAACAAAATTTGAATGAATTTCCAAATTCTAGGCTTTGGTTATGATCAGAATTTGGTTCAAAATTCAACCGTAAGAGAAAGGGCAAAGTTTAATCTAGGAGTTGCTTTGGTTTCGCAAACTGGAAAATCATGTCTTCAATTAGCTTGATGTGTAATTAAAATATATACGAGAAAAGATTACCTCTTAGGGCTTGGTGGCCAAAGAATGGCAGCCATGGCAAAGAGAGGGATAGCAATTGGGGCAATTATGTTTCACGGATAATGGCAGGCCCATTGACTAAACTCTCCACAAGTTTGATATGGCAAACCAAAGACACTTGCCACATGTTCATCAACCAATGGTTTCTCAACTAAGTTTTCTGGTACAACCGCTTGTTTACTGTGCGGTTGGTTCTCGCCATCAATTTCTTTCACCGCTTGAGTTGGAGGAAATAACAAATTATTAGTTTTGAGGTTAACAATAGTTCTTGATATCAAAAATCGAAGATGTTAGGAGGAGGTAGCAATTATAACTTCATTGAGAGTGCTCGGGGGATATGGAAAGAGTTGTGGTGGATTATCTTTTATGAGTAAAGTGGGAAACATACAAGAGGTTCCTTTTAATAGAATCATAGAACCATACAAAATAAACTGGGAAACACACAAAATAAATCACATTTTCAATAGAATCATAGAACCAATTGAAGCTAGAAAAACTAACGCCATTTCAAGAGGTGCCTTTTAAGATGCAATATGTTGTGGCACTTTCAAAGAAGCACTGGCAGACGACGTTCAAGTGAGCATTATCAAAGTAGATTGAAAAAATAAACATGCTGTGAGCATTTGAACCAAATGCAGCATGTTTAGTTAGGGTTTCATTTCATGCACTCTTACTTCCCTACCACATACCCGCCTCAATATCCTAAAATAACCTAACACAGGACCCTTCCTACATATCTTACCACATTGAAGTAAAATTCAATCACAATTAAAAACAAAATTTGAATGAATTCCAAAATTCTAGGGTTCGGTTGTGATCATAATTTGTTTCAAAATTCAACCGTAAGAGAAAGGGCAAAGTTTAATCTAAGTGTTTCTTTGGTTTCTGCAAACTGGAAATCGAATCATGTCTTCAATTAGCTTGATGTGTAATTAAAATATGTATAGAAAAGATTACCTTTTAGGGCTTGGTAGCCGAGAATGGCAGCCATGGCAAAGAGAGAGACATCAATTATCTTGTTAGTAATTGGACCCATAATTTTGTCATCGCTCACCATTTCTTGAACCATATTCCTCCCGTTTTGCCTAATTGGGTCCATTACCAGTGGATCATCAACAACCCCTACTACCAAACTGTGAGCCTGAGACTTCAATTTCTCCATCATCTTCTTCTCATTATCCTGCAGAGTTGCAGATCCTTCCTTTCTCATCTCATCGTCAACGACTTTCTCCACGGCTTTCTTTTATCTGATCTGAAAGAAATGGAGAAATTTCTGGTAAGAACAAGAGGAAAGAGATGGAGTGAAAAATTGAGGGCAAGAGAAGTTATGAGGGTTTTCGGTTTAACACTTTTCGGACCGAGGAAAGTTTCATGGAGGCCCATTTGTGTATAGACACTCATTGACTACTTTAAAGTTCATCTTTTTGATTAGAGGTTTTTGAATGGCACCCTATTGAAGTTTTTTTTCTCTCTCCAATTTTTGCTATGCAACTCTATCTTAAATGAAAATCAGTTATCTTTTTCAATTACAAGTCACTTGAAGGTTATCTTCATCTTCTCCGTTGTTCTTCCGATTTTCTACCCTAGGATCTTGATTTATTTTAAGATTCTCGTGAATTGTAAATACTATTATATATCTAAATAAAAAAATTGTTGTTTCAACAATTTTTTGGATTTCCTGTTTATTTTCTCATCGGTCTAATGGTATTTTTATGATATCTAGACTTGTTATCTCATAGCCATTATGGCATTTTTCGGTGGTGTTGCACTCTTATCAATTGTATTTTGGAATGAGACGATCTATTTCGGCAAATCAGAGTAAGACCAATATTGATTGCGATGATATCAATATGGGCATATTACTTCCTTATTATGGAAGCATCTTACATCAATGATGATGATGATCAAGAAACAAACGATCAACAAACAACATGGTTTGAAACCATTAGAAAGATGTCAATCTATCCAACGTGTGGTTGTAAAATCTCAATACAACTTTCTATTTTCGTTCTGAAATATGTAAATTTTGTCGGATTGTTTTTCTCCGTTTTCAAATGTAATTGATCAATGTAAGCAAAATTTCATATTAATGAAATTACTTTGGTGATACCTCTTTCCATCAAAAAATATATTGGAGGTTTGACCTTTTTCAAAACTCTCAGGACAACAACCTCTTAGACAAGTGACCTTTTTCAAAACTCTCCGGATAAACAGATGTTTGGTAGAAGTTTGTCAATCTGGAACCTTCCTGCCTCTTGAGTGCATTTCGAGGATAAAAGTTGCTCTCCCTATGTAAGACTTGGTGTCTCATGACAATCGATAATTATTACTAGTCCTTTGGATTTGGCTTTTGGAGTCCGATAATCATATAAAGGCATAACCATCTTTTCCGCTTGGTATCTTTCTGTATTTCATTTATGGTGGGTTTGTTTACAGAATTCACGATTTCAAGGATTTATAATCCCATGGGATTACGAATTCTAAGATTCATATAAATTCCTCGTGTGTTTGGTAACTTGTTTAAAATTCCTAGGATTCATAGAATTGTCTTGTTTTAAAGTCCATGTACTATTTGGTATTATTAAAGTTCAAAAATCAATTGATGTAGTACCCAAACATTCAAAAAATCAATTGATTTCAGGGGCTCAAAGTATTGCTTTACTAGATTCTGGTAGAGTGGGTGAGGGGTATACTTCTGTTGGTGTGAAGAATACTTGTTTGTACCATAACCAAAAATGCCACATAATGGGCCCAGTTGGAGCTTGAATCGTCTTTTGGCCCTCATCCAAGCCCTCTAACTACCAACCGGCACCACCACCGCCTTGGATTATAATGACCGGTCAATCGGTCAAAGTCAACACTGGTCAAAGTAAAAGTCAATCGTTGGTCAATCATCAAAGGAAGTCGGGTTGCTCGTCAGACCTTCCAGCCAAATACTCATCCGCACTACCAACCAATTCCCAGCCAAGTTCTCTGCCTCACTGCCATCCAGTTTCTAGCCATGCTGCCAGATGTGCTGCCAGCCAGTCTGTACCCATGCGATCGGCTATTCCGCGGCCGGTGTCCACTAATACGCCCGGCCATCATTCATGCGGAAATTTATTCAAAGAAGCATGCAAACAGTTTCATGCGGGGTGAAGATGGAGCCATGCAAAGTTAATTCCGGATGTCATGCGAGAATTTAAGATGGAGCCATGCAATATTTATTCTAGCAGTTTCATACATGCAACAATAATTTCAGCAGTTTCATGCGGAATTGAAGAGGGAGGCATAAATGAGCAGTTAATGCCATTTAAGTTATATTGAAATTGTGTATACAATGATATAAATAGTGAGGAGCAGAAATGAAATAAGGGGTAGCCAATAGGAGATAAAACATACACTGTAATTCTACATATCAATAAAATATCACCCCCAAGGGGATTCGTCCGTGGATGTAGGCAAACCATGTCGAACCACGTTAAACCTTTGTCTCTTTATTTGTTCTTTAATTCGTCTCCCAACCCAAAATACACACCAAACTATCCATTCATCGTGTTTCGTGCCCAAAAGTAATTTTGGGTACAAACATTGCGCCGAAACTAAGGGAATACGAGAAAAGGAATCGTGTTTTGCCATTGACAAGAATTGTGCAAAATACTTCAAAATCATGTCCGTAAAAAAGCGGTTTGGACGTCTTGAAAATCACTCTTCTTTGATCTAGTTGAACGTGAATCTTTGCCGAGTCCGGCCGATACGCAATTATTGCAATCCGGGCGATCGCAAACAACTGGCACCATGTAATCGCAGAATCTTTTGCGGTCAAAGTTGATCGAATCGCTGCAATCCGGATTCGTTGTTCGAGATCTGCTAAAACTATTACCTTCGGAAACTACAAAAATGCATCACTATAAAGACCGATGAAATCACCCCTAGGACGTTCGGTCCACGGTAAAAAGATGGCGTAAAAACATCATCAAAATTGGTGCTTGATATTCGATCCACAACATGGTTGGGTCCGGATTTTGATTACAATCATCGTAGTCCAAATGATCGCAATTCTTGATTCCAATTAATCAAAGTTATCAAATCCCGATCGCAATGAACTGCATTCCAAATTCATAGTCGAGAGGACACCAAGACGACTCTGTCCGAAATATCGCTAAGATTGTTGCCAAGATGTTCGATCCATAAGATATTCAAGTCCAAAGTTGGAAAATTTGCTTCCCAAATAACGTAGTGTCTATATGTTCGAGTTTGTAAAACATCAAAATCACTACTGTCATGATCACAAGGTTGTGAAGTTGCCTACATCTCAAGGTTCTTGAATACCCCAAGGAAAACCTCCAGAAAAGCATCTCGAGAAAGTTCCGAAAAGGGCCACAAAAGTGAAGCAAAACCATGGTGAAAGGTCCAGAGAAAATGACAGATCCCCGCAATCGTTGCTAAAAATCCGTAGAAAAGAAGAAAACAAAATCAACACAAAAGTTCAAAGGCAATGGCAACATCCGAGAAACCGTGACGAAAATTCAAGACTAAAGACCACGATTTAGAAAAACCGTTGCGAAAAGTTCTCATACAAAAAAAAACGGGCTACCCTATTGTCGATATGTTCACCCACTTCAGGGTTTCGTTCACCTACCTTAATTTTCCGTCACCCACTTCAGGGTCTCCTTCACCCATGTTAGAACATTTCGATGCTACAGGTTACATCAAATTTCAATGTTCTGCGTATCCCAAGCGTTGATGCTTGGTAGTACATCAACCTTCGATGCTCCACGGAACACCAAAATTCAACCCTCTGGAGAAGTTTCGCTGCTTCAAGTTACATCAAACTCCGATGCGCCAAGTATACTGACTGTTGATGTTCTTTGGTACATCAAACTTCGATGCTCTGCGACATATCAAAACTTAACAACTGCCACGTCATCCGTCTGATCCAGTCAGCAATGGCACGTCAACAAAATGGCCCAGTCAGCAGCGCCACGCCAACAAGTTGATCCAACAAGAAAGTTGCCAAGTCAAGATCTGCCGCAAAGATAGTGGCCCGGTCGATGATCGCCACGCTACTCGGCCATTTGGGCCAATCGAAAATGCCACGTCACCAAAATATACAAATCAACATTCCGTTTAGTTACAAACGCCAATCAACATATACCATAATATTAGATTCTGGTTTGTTGTGGCACCAATGGCCACCGGATCTTCATCTTCTCCACAACGGCAAAATGAAAGATGCCAAGGACCACGCCACTGGCCGGACGGGTGCTCAACCCATGGCTAGACCTATGACTCGACCGCGGCGGCCGATTTTATTCGGTGTAGGCGGTGCAACTTAATATCGTAACTGATTCGGTGCTGTGTGCAACTTAATATCGTATGTCCGATTCGGTGTAGGCGGTGCAACTTAATATCATACATCTGATTTGGTGTGGCGCGATTGCAAATTGTTTACTGGGCCCTTGGATGATTCCGCCCCATTTCTCTTGCCTTGCGGATATGTACACCCTACTTGGGTTTGGTCTAAAAATTTGTTTCGTTGATATCTTCTTCATCTCACGTCCAAATTGGATGATTTTTGGCTCGTTGCGATCGCATTTCAATATCCTACGACATGAAGGTAAAATTTTTCAATTGGAGAATAATACTTTTTGGGTACAATCACGTCATCAACATGTTTGGAGCAAGGCGCTAACCAACCTATTTTGTTTCTTTGATAACTTCTTCTTCGTGCATCCAAACTGAGTGATTTTCGGCCCGATGAGATCGTATGTCAATTCCCAACACCGTGAAGGCGAAATTTCAATTTTAGGAGAAAATTGAATTTTTTAGGAATGTAAAACGACAGCACCAGAAACGGTCACATTCAATCACCGTCGAAACTACTACAGTCCAGTGGATCAAACTGCCGTAGTCCTTTTTCGCATATTTACTAAAGTCTAGTTGATCGAGATGATGTCGTCTAGTTCATCAGCAAGAACTGCAGTCCAGTTGATCGAACTGCTGCAGTCCTTTTTCGCATAATTACTACAGTCCAGTTGATCGAGTTGTTTGCTGCCTAAGTTCCTCAAAATACACGCAATCTAGTTGATCGAATTCTGTGCCGTCCTTTGATCGAATCGATTTAATCCATTTTCAATACCATTTCTTGGCGATTGATCAATCTGCCGCAGCCTTTATTTTTAATTCCTACTCCAATTGGTCGAATCACAGATCGATTTCCCCAAAATGTTTGATGCAGTTTTCCTCACAACCGCTTTTGGTCCAGTTTTATGTATAATCATTCTAAGACATCTGATCGCAATTCTGAAATACGCTCCATGGCAATCGTATTCAATCGATTTTGATCCAACTGGTGCATTCCAAAGATCTGCATACAAACCTATTACCCGAGTCAAGTGAGATGCTAAGGCAACTACACTAGTCATCACAATAAAACTTTTTAATACTTGTGACGTATATAATTTTCATGTTTTAGCATCATTTCATATAATCATGCATACTTATTCATTAGACACCTACAATGTGGCGAGCATCTTCACATGTAAAGGCATGAGGATACGCACACATGTCAATTTGTGAGAATGCTGGAATAGTAGGATTGGCCCTCGCAAGCCGAATTTCGGATAGTAGAAAAAACTTTCAACCTCATTCCATGCGCGAGCAAGATACTGACAAGGTCAGTGCACCCTTGTGCGAACATTGAAGCGAAGATGACGATTACTATCTTACGGGGCGAGTTGCATATCATGTCAACGTGATCGACTATCACTTGGGGGCGAGATATGCAACACCTCATGGTCTAAAATAACTCTTTTGTGGCGAGTTGCGTAACACTCCAAACGCTTGGGGGCGAGTTACATAGCACCTAATTGCAATGCGTAATTCGACTTAAAATCGAAACTTCGGTATCCCAAACTTCTTAATCCTCCAACGAGTTACGAGATTAAGAGGGGAAAAGCATACACCCTAATATTTTGACGCAATTATTACAATCGGTAATGTTAAACCCTTTCTGATTATGTTATTATGCTCCAGTTCAAAAGCAGCTGATGCACTCAATTGGAGCGCAGCGCGCGGAGTCCGGTTTGCTGCAGTGCAGTACTCGGTTGGGCAGCCCCCGTGCGGTGCAGTTTACTCGATTGGGTAGCGGTGCAATCTAGTTTTATTTATAAGCTGTTTACACCTAGGTTTATGTTGTTTAATTCCGAGTCCCTCGGCGGTTGCTGCGATGCACTCTTGCTCGTCGTTCTTGCATTCGGTGATCGCAGCTGTTGCGGTTCAGCTATGCTCGTCGGCTGCTGCGAGGCGGTGATCGGCTGCTGCAGTTCAGCTCTGTTTAAATGACTGCTGCGGACCCAGTGTGGCCGGCTAACAGTCCGGCTCCCATTCCATGCGCTCTGCAGCCCCGGTTGATCGCTTTCTTGCAATGCCGATGCTTGATGCGATCAGTGATCGAGATTGCTGCCGGTCCATCTATGTTCGCGATTCCTGCTGATCAGTGATCGCGGCTTGCGGTCTGATTACGCTTTCGTTCTTTAACTGCCCATCCAGTGTCAGAACTCTTTGCTGATCCCGGCTCTTCGCAACTCCGGCAGTCCGGTGATCGCGGCTTTGATGTGCGGTTTTGCTCGTCGCTCTGCTGAGTCCGGGCGATTGCAGCTCTTCTGCAATGCTCGTCTTGCTTGATCCAGATGATCGAAATTCTTTGCGGTCCGGCTATGTTCCGCATTTCATGCGGTCCGGCTGACCGCTCTTTGCGTGCGATCTTGCTCGTGATGTATTCCGAGTTGATCGAAGGCTGCTGCGCAGTTCAACTATGTTCACAAATCTCTGATCCCGGTGCGTAGGCTAGCTGCAGTGCGATTTACTCGTTTTACATTTGCGAGCCGGTGATTGAAAATTCTTGCAAACCATTTTGCTCAATCTTTGTTACTACCTAGTTTTGCTCATTACTTTAGAAGACAGTTTTTTGTGTCCATCGTAGACAAGTCCAACGTAACTTCAATTTTACATCAGGAGTTATCACTCACTCACAACACCACTCCACTCAAGCATCACGCTTCCGTTACAGAGCAGTTTAGCCTTCGGTACCGATTTTGCATACAACAATGGTTCATACTCAGTTGTTTCCCGCCGAACACAATAGCCTCACTTGGGGGCGACTTGATTACAATTTCCATAATCAACGAAGACAGTTTTCTTTACACTTCAGCAACAGAAATTTACTCTCGGGTGCGTCTTGAGAAGTCAATCCGCACTGCAAACAGCAGGAGAAGGTTGACAATCGCCTCAACATCAATAATCCACACTTGGGAGCGAGTTTGGTCATTGACTAAGGAAACGAAAATGTCTTAACCCCCAACAAGTTGGAGGTTAAGAGGGGGCGATATTTGTACCATAACCAAAAATGCCACATAATGGGCCCAGTTGGAGCTTGAATCGTCTTTTGTCCCTCATCCAAGCCCTCTAACCAGTCAACCGAAGCAGCCCACCAGCCTGCCCGGATTACAATGACCGGTCAACGGTCAAAGTCAACACTGGCGGTCAAAGTCAAAGTCAATCGTTGGTCAATCACAAAGTCGGGTTTTTCTCGTCGCACTACCGACCAAATACTCATCCGCACTTGCCAACCAATTCCCAGCCAAGTTCTCTCCTCACTTTGCCATCCGAGTTTCTAGCCATGCTACGGATGTCTTTGCCCGGCCCGGTCTCTACCCATGCAACACTATTCGCCGGCCGGTGTCCACGAATACTTCCAGCCATCATTCATGCAGAATTTATTCAAAGAAGCATGCAAACAGTTTCATGCAAAATTGAAGATGGAGGCATGCAAAGTTAATTCCAGCATGTCATGCAGAATTTAAGATGGAGCCATGCAATATTTATTCTAGCAGTTTCATACATGCAACAATAATTTCAGCAGTTTCATGCGGAATTGAAGAGGGAGGCATAAATGAGCAGTTAGTGCCATTTAAGTTATATTGAAATTGTGTATACAATAATATAAATAGTGAGGAGCATAAATGAAATAGGGGTAGCCAATAGGAGATAAAACATACACTGTAATTCTACATATCAATAAAATATCACCCCCAAGGGGATTCGTCCGTGGATGTAGGCAAACCATGCCGAACCACGTTAAACCTTTGTCTCTTTATTTGTTCTTCAATTCGTCTCTAACCCAAAATACACACCAAACTATCCATTCATTGTGTTTCGTGCCCAAAAGTAATTTTGGGTACAAACAATATTGTCTTTGAGTTAAGTGTAGATAATGGGTTTCATTCCTCGGGTGTACCTGACGACCATCAAATTGTCTTGCACAAACTCTTTAATCGATAATGCTTCTCAGGATATTGATATGGGCACTTCTCCTCTGCAGAGCTCTAATCCTAAGGAGCATTTTCATGTGATGGAGGATCAGATAGTGATAAACATTGGCAATCTGCATACATAGACTCAAATGAGGTTATTTTCTCCACATCCAAGCTGGTATTTGAGTTATGTTGTAATTTGGGTGGTATTGCAGATAAAGATGAGAAGCGGGCTAAGGATGTGATTGGTGAAATTCTGTTCAAATATAGAGACAGATATAAATTGAAATTGATACCAAATGATGAGAATCAAACCAAAGCTCACATCTAAATGATGAGAAGCGGAAGCTTACAATGAAAATAAATTGAAATTGATAAGTTGAAAAGGATAAATAATCAACCAATTTAGTTTCTTCTACCATTTGAATAAAAGAATAACCTATAATAATAGAGATTCTTCTCAAATAACTTACAATTTCTACCCAATTAAATTGGAAACTATAAGATTTTGAGAGGCATCTAGTTGATACTCTAGAATTAGATGATCTAATTCCCCTAGAGATAACAATTAGGTTTGAAAGAAGAGAACCTCTCATTCTTTACACAATATTATAAAACCAAAACTTCCTCCTTTAGACTTATGTCTTCTAATTTATACTAGCACCAAGGGCATACTTGGCATATTCAAAGTAATTATAGGATGGACAATAAATGGTGCTTCAATATCGATATGGGACATCCACAATACATCACATAATCATCTTTTCTGGTTGGTATCTCATCTGTATTTCATTGATTTAAATATCGATATGTTTCAAGTTCTTTTTATTCACACGTTGTTGGAGCTGAACATGTACTCAGTCGGACGGATGACACTCTGGCATATTTAGTGTGCCCATTTCCATTCATCCATCGCATATGTTTACTCTTCATGGAATCTTTTTCTTACTTTGAATTTGTGGATACCGAGGAATGCCGAGAATGTTTTATATCCCGCTGGTTATATTTCCGAGCTAAAAAACTAAATGAGGGGGTTGGACCCACACTAAACCCACCCCTTGCTAAACCAACGGGCTAAGGGGGGCCACACCTCACTCTCACTCGGTACACACTCTGGGATCCAACCCGCGGTGTGTCTATCACTGGAGGAAGGGCATGATTAAAAGCAGATTGGGTTAGCGACACTATTCACAACTTTACATTGTTACTAGTTAGTTATTTGGTCAGATGTAATAATTTCTAGCCTCGACTATGTGTTCAATACAAACTTGTTTTTGGCAAGCCAAAATTATTCCGATTTTTTATTAACATAAATCAAACGAAAAAAACTAGTACAATCATTGCTACCGTGGGAGGGCCGACCAGAAGAAGAATCTAAAGATTCACTTTTTTTAAACGGAGTGATATTATTATTTTTATTAAACGAAACTTTTCACGAAGCGGAATGTGAAGGTATCACTTTTCCAAATGTAAAATTAGTCGATGCAAAAAATAAAATATGGTTGCATGATGTGTCATGCATCCTTTGTGTTGGTTTGCATAATGGTTATGCATTCAATTTTCGAGAATCGTTCCTAGAGTGAAATTATCACTTTTCTTAAAACGGAGAGAGCATATTGTTTTATTAGTTGCAACGGAAAATTACTATTATGCATAAACCAAAATATGGTTACATAAAGTATTCGTAAAAACTCTAAATTTGATATTGTTGTTTGTACTCGTTGCGTAGATTTTTTTGTAACCTTTCCAACGAGATAAAATTTGAAAAATTTCAAGGCACTGATTTTTTAGATATGTAATATTAAATTTTGTTTTCCAACTATACCCCTGAAAAGATATGATACATAAAGAAAAATATGATAATAGGGAAGGTTTTACCTATTTGCCACTCATAGTTTTCCTATTTGCCACCCCTTCAAAATATTAGGTTTTCCCTATTTCCTATCCCCACTTCTCCTATTTCCCATCCATATAATTTCCTATCCCCAATAATCCTATGTACAATCCATGTAAATTCTCATATATCCTAAATACAGTCCTTTTGACTTTTTATTTACACCCAACACTAAAGTCACTCAAAACAAAACAAAAAACCTAATGTAAGATAACATAATCTCCAATTCCACACCAGTGCATCGTCTTCCCCACCTCCACATTCCGCCACCACCTTTAATCACCTTTTTTTTTTTTTTTTTTTTCCTTTATGCAGGTTTTGTATCAAAAATGCCTCCAAAAACTAAAAATTGTTATGCCTCAAAATCCGAAACGATGAAGTTGGGGGCAATCGGAACAAAATGGTTCCCTTCCACTAAAGTTATCATTAATGGCCTCTTTGTGAGAAGCCCCGCAAGATCATGACCAAGTAAATACCAAACTAAAATTATGCAACTGGAGTCAGTCCATCAAATGATAGTTTCATTGGCATGAGAACATTTAGAACGTAGCATTTTCGCAATACCAATCCGCAATTTGAAAAGTTAGAATATCACGTCACATGGATACAATTCTATATCACAAAAAAATAATATTTTACAATAACTACGAGACTGATGGCGACGAATATTAGATGCTATTAAATAATCTTAAAGACTGTGTTTGTGCTTGTGCATTAGGAAATGAGAAATGATGCATTTTTCAATCAAATTATGGCTTTGCTGGATAGTACTTGCTTTTTCTGTTCCTCTTGTTAATAAGAAAGAACAAATTGTAATCCAAGGAATACAACGCAAAAAGTGAATGGATGTATTATAAAGAATTGAACGCAAATTTAACCTAGGGTTTGACGTTTTAATGAAAATGGGAAAGTATTAACGAAGAAGAAGACTAATAGAAGTGTTAATAGTTGTGGTCATACATATTTGACTTTTATAAGTGGTACATAGGAAAAATCAAAATTAAAAAGTTGGTTGATTTTAAGAATTGTGAGAGGGATGGGAAATAGGAAAAGTAGGGATGGGAAATAGGGAAAACCAAATATTAAAAGTAATTCCACTTTTAAATTTTGTAATTTCCTATTTACCACCTACAAAAGTCAAATTAAATTTGACCATTTTTCTTCTTCTTCATTAACCCCCTTTCTACGTTGAAAACCATTTGGTTCTTCTTCTACGTTAACCACCTTTCCACCGAAAAACTAATAACTTTAGTAGGGTACAGTACACCAATTTTTTTTTATTTTTTTTTGATCGATAAATAATACAAAAATTTGTTAATATACGAAAGATTCTGTTGTAATCATCAGGTGGAAAAGCTTCCATTTGGTTTGTCAAATTGGTTGCCCCCATTTGGAGAAGCTTCCCCTTCATCATCTTGGGCAGTTGGGGTATCTGACAAGAAAGAGACTGTGATTTAAAAAAATGGAGAACTAGACTATACCATCAGTTATTGATGTTCGTGAATGACCATCAGTTATTTGCGGGCGGAACTGAGTGGATTGTTGGTGCACGAAATCATAAGGAGGCTTTTACATCCATTTATGCGAATGGGATTACTTGGCCTTATATACTCTTAATTTCCTGATGCCTCTTCAACTTCGAAATTGATGTTTGTATGCCTCAGTTATCGGACCTTGTTAATCTTGGAACGGTTACGGCATAATTTTCCATTAATGGTCGGTGGGTGGAGATGGAGAAGAAAAGATAATTTATAATTTAGGGTTTTTGTTTTTTTGGTGTAATTATTTATTGAGGTGGTACTATTGTTGGGTGTAAACAAAAATTCAAGAGGTAGTATTAGGATATTTTAAGACTTTTATGGGCGGTAAATAGGATATGTGGGGGTGGTAATTTATATGAGTGGTAAATAGAAAAAGTGTGGGTGACAAATAGGGAAAACCATAGGGAATTATATAAAAAGGCTTCACCAAAAAAACCCTCACCAAATCCAATATTTTTATCAAATTGGATATTTGTGTTAGGTTTCATCATTTTACAAAAAAGTTGTCATACAAGGACTCCTCCTTCGGTCCTTGAGCCTTCCTACTTACTGGCCCAATTACACCTTAAAGGAATGTGAGTAAAATTTGACATATAAAAAATAACATTCTGTTATAGGGCTTGTAGCCCATGGATGTGCGGCCCAATATAGTATTTAGGGTTTACTTCCTACATGTATATATAGGATATTGTTCCATGTAACCTCATGATGTTGATCAATGGAAACATCTCTTTGCCTCTTTACTTCTTCTATATTTTCCACTACAAAACGTTATAATGCACGATGCTATACCGCAAAGCTATATTGGGTTTGTAAGATTTTTTTCTACATGAATGATTTACATCAACGCAGCTATGTGATTATCGTCAAGCTACTGTGGAAATCGCTGGAATCAAATCATAGCTAAGTTGCATCTACTTTTTCCTATATAATCTTTCTTTCTTTTCCCCTATTTTTGATTTTGATTTTGGCATATACATTGGGTATATTAAATCTGCGGCGAAAATTGATTTAATCAGGAATTAGGAATTATTTTGATTAATCATATGCGCTAATCCGAAATCAAATCGATGAGAATTAGGGATTAGATTAATCATGGGGTATATTAATCATATGCACTAATCAGGAATTAGGGATTGTTTTCTCCTAAATTTGTCTTATATTTTTTCTTTTTTTCCCCTGGAACCGCATAGCATATTCGTATTTGATTGTGATTTGACCATGTCCATACCATAGCATCACCAAGCAAGTGATTATAATTTTATAATATATATTCATTCGTATTCACAATGATTAGATTAGATTTGAATTTTATAATATTTTTCATTCATTCTGTGATTGATTGTGGTCGTAGTTCGTCGGTTGGTTATAATTCCATGGAAAAAGAGGAGAAGGAGGAAAGCCTGTTCGGTTCCAGCCTATCCTCTTCTGACCAACCCGGTTTGAAGGTCTGTTCCAGCCTTTTCTGTTATGTTATGGCTGACCTGGTTCCAAGGTCCGTTTCAGCCTGTTCTGTTCTGGACGACCTGGTTCCATGTCCGTTCCAGCATGTCCTGTTCTGTTATGTTCTGGCCGACCCGGTTCCAAGTTCCATTTCATCCCTTACTTGTTTTGGGCGTGCATGACCAAAACTTGAGGTATGTAACTAATGGAACATCTATTTGGCTTATTTATTTTTTTATAAAACATTCTTTTGTCTTAAATAAGTCTATATTATATAAAGGGTCAATTTTAATTTCGAATATGATATTGGTAATAGTTGAATGATTTTCTTTTTTCAATTGGTCGCACCAACTCGATTTCAATGTATTCATTTGGGGTTTAAAAGTACTTGAGCACCATTATATTGCGTACTTGATATTTTCTCCCAGAGTTTAAATGTTCTCCAGGAATGTAATCCACTTGCTCGACTATAAAAGAGCTCGGTAGTTCAAAAGATACATTGCAAATAAAATCACATGTATTTCAATTTTTTGTGGAAGAACTCACAAAAAGTGATATGAGTTAGAAAATTTCCAGTTATTTACTTCATCCATGATACTAACGAACTAGTATATGTTAAATTATGACAACAAGATAACTATTTGGAGTAATCTATTCAACCTAAACTAAGTGGTTGACATGTGTGGTGATCTTCTCTTGTCCTATTGAGATAAAGAAATTTCTCAAATTAAGCTTAATATAGTAAAATTGAAAATGGAAAGAACCACGAAGTAATGAGGGTTAGACATACCGACTCATATAAAGCATGTGAAAAGGGATGAAGCTAAGATGTAATTCTAGCTCTCACCAAAGAGTTGGGAATGAATCTTGTTACTGGTATTGGTGCAAGCAATGTAATGTGGGTATCATAATAGCAACCAATTTCTAGAAGAGATCATGCTTTAAACATCAACTTTAATAACAAGAATAACTTTGCCTGGCCAATTGATTATTTAGTTGAAGTAGATCTAATGTCTGCGTTTATGGAATGAAAAGTACATTATTACCACGAGACATAAATTCTCTAATGCACTTGAGATATATCTGAATGAAACGTTACATATATTCACTCTAAAGTAATTGAGTTGAATCCGACTTTTGTAACGTAATAAGGCCACACCACTTATTAAATATCTCAAGATTCAATGTCTAACTGATAGTGGTTTTTCTCCCACTAATTTAAGGAATATACACTAGTTTTTGAACTAATTCTTTATAATATGACTACGGCATTGGATCATCGAGCGAAGCAATGCTCAAATTTTGTTTCAAGATGGAAAAAAGATTAAAAGTCACAAAAGCTTTATATGTACCGTGATCTAATCACCTTGTTAAATTCCAAAGAGACCTATGCAAGTGGATATCATATGGAAACTCATAATGATGAGAATGTAATTGATTGCATCTTTTATAGTCTCTAATATATTTGGAAGGAAATATATCTTAGAGAAACTAATGAGTCAATCTAGTGAAATGTAAATCACTATAATATTTGGATTATTGAATCCATATTGACTCCGACGATGAAATGTTGGGAATTGACTCATACATGCTTTGACATAACCATAAAGGCACTTTGGTTGTGACATGATATTTCATTTTGAAAGGAATCATACGTACATTCTGTGTTTGAGTGGACGAGACAATGGGGAAAATATTGACAGAATGCGAAGTGATGGCATATATCTCAATAAGTGTTTTCTAAAGTACTAGATGCACAACCCCCCTTCCCATTATGTTTTTAGGAAAGAAATCATATCACTCATTTTTACAAAGTCTTCAGTAAAACAGGATCGAGACCATCCTGAGACGCAAATGGAAAAATTTACATATTACAAAGAAAACAAGGTGAAATTCGAAAATATTCATGCATAATACGGACCATTAAAGTGACTTATGGATCTAGTGAATGTTTTGACATTTTGGACTAATTATAGTTCCCAAGAAATTTGCGTTTGGAAAACTACTAGCACATATTTTACATGTAAGGGCTCACCACTCCTTGTAAATGCTAGCGAGTGTACATCAAAGGACTTGATGGTTATTGCATGTTTAATAGGATCAATGCGAGTATCCTATACCCCAAGGTCTCGAAAAGGCTATCTTCAAAGGTTACGAGATGGTACCTAAGGCATGGTTATGCGTAAAAAATACCTTTAACTTCTTGGGGAATATGCAATATTGACGCATCTTTACTTAATTCGTTTTAGAACCCAATATTAGTCAACCTTTTATGTATACCGGTTGGTAACTAGATTTAAGCGACATCCGTGTTCTTACGCATTTTTGGTTGCACTATATATGTGCCATTACTAATCCACATCGTACTATGATGGGTCTTCAAAACTGTTAAGTAGTTATGTTGGAAATGATCTCCCAACAATTATCCGCATTGTAAAACCTTTGGAAGGAGATCTCTTACCGCTAGATTTGCGGGTTGTCATTTTAATGAGACAATCTTCCCGTCGTTAGGGGGAGATAAGAAAAAATATTTTCTAAGGGGACGACAGGAATTGTCGTGGTGTGTTCCCATTGTGTTTCATATTGATTCTTGTACTCCACAAATGTAAATGTGAAGTGACAAAGAATAATCGATTTTCAGAATGTACACTGATGTTGCTAAACTGATGAGATCACATACACCAGCTATAAACCTACCTGTAAGGTTATAAATCCACAATAAGGGATATACACCATAGACTAAGGTGTTGCAACTACACTCAGTGGAAGTGTGGCTGAGGCCGTGGCTCCATAAAGGAAGTTGGAGAGACCACTTGGTTCGATCAATCCTCACCTAGAAAGGAATTAGGCGAGTAAGGCACAACTTATTTATATCATCAGAACTAATAAGATTGTCTCTGAATATGTCTATGAATTAAACTGGAGGACGCTCCGGGTTTAATGATCCCGAGAGAACAATGACATCCCTAGTGGAATATGAGAATGCTCATGAGTCAATGTAAAGTTCACGCGAGCATATTGATGATTAATTTCATATACACTTGCTTAAGTAAATAGAGCAAGATGAGATCGAACCAAGCACCTTGTTGCTTAATGTCAACGAAGAGCATATTTGGCCTATACGATCCAGGTAGAACTTGGTTCTTTAACAAATATAAAGGTATTTGGTGTGGTAGTGCTAACCAACCAAGTGTAAAGCCTGTTGGACATACATGATTAATTTGTCATAAAGCATAATGAGAAGAAAGCAGTCTTAGAGTATAAAGAAGCACCTTGTGGCGCGAAGTTTCTCACAAAGCCCTGGAATTGTTCTCTTGTAATGAACTTTATAGTGTTCCGCTACTTAGTTAGCTTGGTAATTTCAAAAGGACTTGAAATGCAACATCTCAGTATGTGGTTGTTACGTATCTCTGAAAGAATCAAGAGATAGAAGATATTTACAAAAGTACTTGATAGGCTTTTGTTACCAATATTAAGTGACTCTAAACCACATAGTGCGTTTACAGTTAGATATAACGTTCACTTATAGATTGAAGCAATCGGGGCGGATGTGGTATACCCCTCTAAGTGACTATTTGATTTGGAGGGGATAGACAAGTAAGTTATTTTCCTTGTGTATTCACAAGAAAGTTCTGATTTGGAATTGTATCTATCTTTGTCGATGGTACAGACATGATGGGTACTCTTGATGTAATAAGAGACCTTTGAAAGCTATTTGAAATCTGAATTTGAGATGAAAAATCCGGGAAAAGCTTGACCTAATATTGAGCTTGTGGTATATTATTCCACCAGTTTGCATTTGTCTAAAGTTGTCAGGCAATTTAACAAAGACATGCATCCTGATAGCACTCCCATGATTAGTCGAGGTTCAAATATAAGTAAGTGACAATTTCGTATAAATGAAGATGTAGAAGATATGTTGGGAGATGAAATTCCCATATCTAAGTACAATAGACGCATTGTTGTACTTAGTATAGTAATATACTCGATTAAATTTTACATCCTCAGGGAACTTGTTAGCTAGATATAGCTCAGCGCCGACGCAGTGTCATTGGAATGGTACAGTGAATGTAAATCATGTACTTAAAAGTAACCATTGACAAGAGTTTGTTTTATCCATGCAAATACATAAAAAGGAATGCTAAATGAACTGCAATCCAAAGGTTGTTGATTATGAAGGAACAATAATCTCTTCTCCAACGAAAGTAATCAATGGGAGATATGGTAGACTATTTTATAAGTCATTACCGATATTCAGTTTTGAAAAGTACATGACTAAAGGAACTGTCTGGAACAACTCTGAAAGTAATCAGGGGAGATGCCGATATCAGGGGGAGGATCTAAGGATATGATTTCGACATATTTTACTTCGAAATTGAAGCTATGTTGTACTTTTTTTCCCTTCGATCGAGAATATTTTTCCCAAAGGGTTTTGTTACTCGACAAGGTTTTTAGCGAGACAACACTAAAAACAACAAGTATGTTGAACGTTGATGACATAAAGATCGCGTTGATATTACTGAAAATATCTGAATCAAAGAAATGAAACGCGATATTCTCTTAAGAAACGTAACTTCGGAGAATCAACAACATGGTCTATAAACATTCAAGTCACCAAAGTAAAGTGTGATAAACTCCTTTTTGACTTGCATTAGACTAATGAAATTTATCTGACATTTGGGGGATCATCTAATGGTGTGTTGAACTATTTTCCTTCACCGTGGTTACTTTTTCCCACTGGGTTTTGTTACTCGGCAAGGTTTTTAATTAAACAACAACAAACACCGGGAATGTAATTTCCCAACTAAGGCTATTGTCTTTCCCACGAGGATTTTCTTCCTTAAGAGTTGTGAAGAAACTAGTCAGCTTCAACGGAGCAAAGTGATCATCTGCAACAGATCACCTTTACTTGCATCTGTCACGTTGTACTCTTTTCCCTTCGTCAAGGTTTTATCCAACTGGGTTTTCCTTGTCAAGGTTTTAATGAGGCAACATATTTGAGTCCAACTATGTTCTAAGTTTCACTAGTGGAAAATGAGGCTTCTATGACCCACATCGGAGACCCTCACTAACGGTAGTTGGATCGTTGACCAAACATAGCGGTCTCTGATATGGTAAAAAAACAAAAAAATTCGAGAGCCTAGTAAGCGGTCTACGAATTAGAAAGTATATTTACTATTCTCGCCCTCCAATTGAGAGACCCATGAACTACGATGAAGATTTGGTGGATTTGTGTCAGGATTTTTGGGCCCACACTGTGTATGGCCATGATTGAGCAATCTAGACGAGCGGATGGATGAAGTTCCCTTATCTCTTTGTTTTTATCACTTCACTAATGCCTCACATATCTCCATCTCCCTCTCACTCTCACCTATCTTGTTCTGTTTCTCCTCGAGAACAAAGGGGTTTAATTATTAATCGAAGAAGAAATCTCCCACCATGGATAAATAGTATATTTGTATCATTATATGTTCGATCTAAAGCCAATTTATCTTCCATCATATTAACTCCGAAGTAAAATGAGAGTATTAAGAGAGAGAAATCGAGAAGATGAAGAAGAGAGATCTTCTACAGATGGAGAATGGGTTTGTGTTTGAATCACTTGATTTGGAAGAAGAAGCCAGAGAAGAAATTGATGGTGATGTCCTCAGTTGATAAAGAAGATGAAGAGGTTTAGATGAATTTTAGGACAGTGGGTTCTCGAATTCAGTGATGCTGATTCAACGATGTTTGCTTGGATAGCGTTTTCATGTCCGAATTTCAATCGATGGAGATTCATGTAACAGAGTCATTGAACTAGAAACCCTAATTTCTATTCCTCCTCTTGTACCTCATCGGAAGGTATAAATTTCATTTTTGATTTTTAATTTCAATTATTTTACTCAGTTTTTTTTGTTCAATATCATTTTGTAAGGATTCATTTTTGATTCATGTGTTTTACACTCTCTCAGTTGCAAATTTCTACAGGTTTTATGATTATCTACTTTTTTGTTGTTGAATCTTTTAACTTGATTGTTTGTTTTTAAATGAAACCTTAAATTGGGGTTTGGCAATTTATGTTTTACAAAATTAAGATCTTATTATTTTGATGAGTGATTGGATTTTGACAATTTTTCCAAATGATCAAGTTCTTGTTCATGTTTGACGAGCATTTCAAACTTATTTGAGAATTTTGTTGTTTTGGTTGATGACTGAGTTTATAGTTCAATACCTTGATTTATCTTCATAAGGAGTTGTGATTTTTTTCTAATACGATGACTCTTACTGTTTTATTTCATTTAGGAACTGCCTGCAATATATTGTGGGCAAGAGTTTATGCACTAACACGTTTGTTGGAACCGTTTCCTGAAGAGATCAGTCAATCAGAACCACAATTGGTGTCTTTCCATGATAGTGCTATTATTTTTTCACCTTATCATGTTAAGGAACATCAATAAGTTTGAGTCTTTACGAGAGTTGAGTATCAATCTAGGCCATCGATTAGTGGTGTATCTTAATTTAAGCGATTAATTGCAAGACTTCCCCCTCGATTTCACTCCCGTCTACTATTGCGATGGGATTGGGAACATCTCAACATCACACTTGCGCACTAGTAATTCAAAGGTTTTTAAACATCTTACATGTCTTTTGCACATAAATTTCTTACTAAGAAATTGTCTCATTGATTCTTTAATAAATTACTCTTAATTTGGAATTTTTTTGTTACTGGTCCGAGCTTGAAATAGAGCCACGTTATCCATTGTTTGGAGGATGGAAAGCCACTTTTTTATTGGGTATGGACTACAATTGGAGGACTTCCTTTTCTTGTCGACTTATGGCAAGCGTTACCTTAATTTCACTTTCGGATGTCCCCTTGTTAATCTGAAGTGGTTGAAAATTTTACCATGAAGGTACAAAATAATATCATAGTTGTGTTAGACTCTTAATTTTATTCTTATTGGTTCCTTTCGTCCATTATCTATTAAGTGATATGGAAATGAAAGACGTACAATTACATTTTTACATACTTGGTGATTGTATATACATTATGCATCGGTGGTGCTTCCTAAGGATCAAAAGATCCATCGGCTATCGTTCCTTTTCCTATTTGAGCAACATCTCGAGGTATTTCTTCTCTTGCACAATATTACGGACTTATTGTTTAGGGCAGGCATGGAACATTTGTGTATTTTTGTTGACAACACGAAAAATGTACTCACTCCATTACCCATATCTGAAACATTATATCTTTGTGGAATTCTTGCAGACAAGTAACTCGTACCTTGATATTGTTGGAAGGACAGTGGTGGTTCTTGAGAAGAAAAATGTAGTTCCTGGACACGATATTCCCTTTTAGGTAATTATCCAACTTATTAAATGGATCAAGGGTCATAACCCTGCTTGTAAAGGTGATGTAGATGTGGTGCCGGTAAAAGTACGTTTTCTTTTAATTGGTTGTTTGGTACTTTTCATCGGTTTCCTATTCTTGTCCCCGGCAAAGGATATCTTGATGTTCATAGATTAGATGGTTATCTCAATGGGATTAAGGTTGACATCAAGACTCATAATTCCCGATGATGGTACCCTTAGAAATGTGGAGTTCTACTTGTAACTCCGCATGAACCTCTCCTACAGGTTCCGTTTTGTACATTCCGATTTACCTTTTATGGTGCTAGTTTGTGGTCACTTTCAGCAATTTAGAGTTTTGCTAACATAATTGTGCCCCCCCTGTTATGCAGTAATTATGTTGATCACCATGTTAGTACAAGAGAGCAGATTACTCTTCAACACACAATGGAAGGTGTCGTCTACTCCACATCACAATTTGGAATGGATGTTTAATATCTAATTCTAATTGCAAGGCATGCCAAATTACGTTCTTTAAGTTCCTGTTGTATGTAGACTAAACGCATGTGATTTTGTTTGTATAGAGATATTCGGAGATGGAGATACTTCTCAAATTTGCTCAAATTGAAAGTACTTCACTTTTTCTACCCATTTGATGATTTTTCTTATCATTTCGTTGTAGGACATACTTAGTGGAGTTTCTTCTTTCTTACACTTTTATATTTTCAATTTGTAGGCGAAAGATTACCACCCTATTCAATCTCAGAACATGGAGCTTGCAACGAATAGGTATGTTCGAGATACATATTTCATACTCTTTGGCCGTTTATCTACTAAATTAGTAAATTACCTAGTTGGTTGGTGCTAAATGCAGTATGAAGTCTACAATATCGAAAATGAAATCTCATCTGCTATAGGTACAGTGAGTGATAAAGAGGATGATAATATGTCAAGAACTAAGAATCCCCTGTAAATGCTCTAAGTTATGGTCTCTTTTCTGGAATGTGTTGATATAGGTATTTAAATAAAGTATGAAGTCTGCAATATTAATAAATGACGTCTCATTAGCTATTGTTACAATTAGTGAAAGATGGATGAAAATATGGCGAGAACTAAGAATCCCTTGTCAATGCTCTAGTTCTGGTCACCGCTTAGAAGTCTTGTGAAATATGTTGCTGCAGAAATATGATGTATGCACGGAGTCTTCAACATGATGTCATACTTTTTTTGAACCACTTACAATCTTTAATATGTATCTTTGGTATTTGCATTCGTTTCATGGATGTTTGACTTCTCCGGTAACATCAAATCGAGTTATATAAATGATTGTATCTATATGGAAATTGACTAGTCGATATTATGATTCGATCGGGGATGAGTTCGACGTGTCGTCGTTTTCCACAAGAACAAATGTCTGACAAGTGTTTAGGTTCCCTTTCTTCTAAAACTGAAGGATGTAGTGTCAAAATACATGTGTTAAACTACTGAATTAGTTTCTCAGTCTCTTAAAAGAGAATCTATGTGATTTTAGGTTTGCTAAATCGTGCTTGATCAGTCGAACAAGGATTTATTTTGACCCCCTAATGCTTTAAGGCTTTCACTAATGCATTTCCATCATTCCAGACATTGTAATGCACTCAACTACCAAATTTATATCTAGGCACGCAGATGTCATGGCAGGAGTGCTTGCTGTCTCGGGAGAAAGGTATGGGTAGAATGTTCATTCACTGTTTTAAGTAATGTAAGTAGACTTCTTATTATTACTCGCAAGCATGTCCGAGGATCGGAAGGTCTGAAAACTAGTGTTTCTTTTCATGTGCAGGTCTTAAATATCTCTGGATAGGTTTCACCCACCTCGTTGTAAGCTTTCTAAACATCAAATGCACATTTTATGTGAACTACTCAGTATGCGTACAAGTCCATTTATACTCCTGATGGGAAAAATAGCCAGTACACACGAGTTGCTTGTATCAAGCACCTTGTATCTATATTATTATGTAGTTATAGTAAACATATGTTCTAAGTGCCTTGTGAGTAAACATGTATTGTTCTGTTGTTGATTTGCACGTTCTTTGTCGTATGTGAACCAGGGACACAACACATGGATGCTCTACTTGATATCATTTATGACGTATTGGTTAAGTTCATCGTCATCTGAAGAGCTTATCGTTTTGTTGTTTAACATGTTGTTTTCAGCTTGTTGTCTATTAGTTTACATCTTGTTGTTAGAACTTA
This sequence comes from Papaver armeniacum, assembly GCA_023531295.1. Lineage (NCBI taxonomy): Eukaryota > Viridiplantae > Streptophyta > Magnoliopsida > Ranunculales > Papaveraceae > Papaver > Papaver armeniacum. The sequence goes on along the minus strand of JAJJWW010003484.1, from coordinate 34,592 downwards.
TTAGCTACCTAGCTTGGACATGTATTGTATTGAGCCAGACTTTTATCTTTTTTATGTAATTTTAAACCCAATGGATAAAATGAATGAATGTGGAATTCTCAAGTTTGAGTTTAAATTTGGGTTTCATTTGAGTTCCATTTGACTTGACTTTGACTTGACTATTTTTGAATTTCATTTGACTTGACTTTGAGTTCCATTTGACTTGAGTTCCATTTGAATTTGATTTCGTCGTTATTATTTGATTTAGCCATTCGGGCATTTCAAACAAATCGAATCTATATTTTTTTTTATATATTATAATTTAAATCTGAGACCCACGGCTAAGGGACTGTACCTCGTACCCTTAAAATCGATCGTTATTTTGAGACCCACAGATAAGGGTCGTATAAAGCATTACGTTTTATCATAGACCCCAACATAGACTAAGTTAAACCGGTCGTATAACTCGTATATATGACTTGTCCTAACAAGTCGCGGAACTTGTTTTCCACTAGTGTTTGCTTAATATTGTACTCTTTTTCTTTAGTTCGGGTTTTGTCCCTCACGGGTTTTCTTACGAAGTTTTAATGAGGCAATTAACTTAGACTCGTCGATCTTTGAAGATCGTATTGCATGTGATGAACTACATGTAAAGTACGAGACAACATGTGAAGTACTACATGTGAAGATTTATACCAAGGTCTTATCCCACCTGTTTTCCTTGTCAAAGTTTTAATGAGGCGATTGATTTCGGCACAAGTCATCAAGAAGAGGACGACATTTGAAGACCTACATTCGAAGCAGTATACATGGAGTTCTACAAACGGAGTTCTACTGGACCGTACAAGGAGGAGTGTTGTAGGGCTTGTAGCCCATGGATGTGCGGCCCAATATAGTATCTAGGGTTTACTTCCTACATGTATATATAGGATATTGTTCCATGTAACCTCATGATGTTGATCAATGGAAACATCTCTTTGCCTCTTTACTTCTTCTATATTTTCAACTACAAAACATTCTCATTATCTAATCATTTGTTTTGGTTCCTTTCCATCAATTCTTCCAACATCTCAGTTGCATTGGAATTTGTCAATCCAACACAAAATCCACTCATCCTTTTTGTTATTTTCCTCATTTTCATATTCTGTCATCGCGGTGTATTCTTACGTTGCATACTCAGTTATATATGCTTTAGAACCCCGAAATTCATGATATGCCCAAGTGTCTTCCCATCCGAACAAAATTGTAGAGTCTCCGCTCGAATAGATCGAATTATGGTGTAGTTGACACCCAAAAACCTCGAACCATGTTGGTGTTATCCACACCGCCTCTTACTGCAGTGCAAAGCCCCATGGTGCCTTCTCCTACTGCTTTTTCCCCATTGCACTTTCGTGTAAACAAGTACCAATGGTTTGGTTCATACTCCTTGTAAAAAAGCGTCAGCTTTTTGGGATGATGGTCGTAGAAATCGAGCACTTCTTTTATTCTATTAGTTGGTAATGCTTCTCCTAAATTTTCCTATTATATTGGGGCATCACATTCCAATAGAGGGGCATCACTAATAGGACAAAAACGGGTCACCCGTTAGTAATTTCAAAAACCCCTTATCTGAAATATTTTTATAATGACTAAACAGCCCTCATGTAGTAATTGCTAATAATCTAATTAGCTAATAATTAGATTAATAAAATCAATTAAGAGTAGTATTTTGGTGGGAAGAAAAAGTTGAACAAAAAAAGGAGAAATTTGGAGATCTCTTTCTAACTAAAACCCTAGATTTCAAATCACTCAACCAATGTCCTTTTTATTTCTCAAAATTGATGAAAGTATGTAAAAAAAATGAATTTTTTTGCTTTTCAGAGCAATTTACGGTTGGGTTTTTCCTTCGTAGCCAACCGTAAGACAAATTTACGGTTAGGTGATGATGAAATCCTAATCGTAACCAGGTACATTTGGGAAAATCCAATTGAAAACCAGTTACGGTCGGGTTTTTTTGGTTTTATGGTTAGGTTTGGTCTTGAACAAACCCAACTGTAAATCAGTTACGGCTGGGTTTTTTTTTGATCAAACCCAACTGTAAATCAATTACGGCTGTTTTTTTTTTTTGGTTGAACCTGTTGATGGTGGTTTTTAGACAAGGGGTAAAATCGTAAAACCCCATGACCTAGTGTTACCCACAACACATTAACTGAGAGCATTTAACTCAGGTGTAAATAATTAATAGGGGTATTTTTCAAAATACCAGTTAGGGTTTTCAACCGCAGAACCCTAATTCCAAAACCAAGCCGCACTCTGCGCACCATGGCAGCAATGCCAAACCAAGCCGCACTATGCGCACCATGGCAGTAATGCCAAACCAAGCCGCACTCTGCGCACCATGGCAACAATGCCAAACCAAGCCGCACTCTGCGCACCATAGCAACCATGCCAAACCAAGCGCACTCTGCGCATCATGGCAACAATGCCAAACCAAGCCGCACTCTGCGCGATCATTGGCAACAATGCCAAACCAAGCCGCGCTCTGCGCACCATGGCAACCATGCCAAACCAAGCCCACTCTGCGCACCATGGCAACCATGCCAAAACAAGCCACACTCTGCGCATCATTGACAACAATGCCAAACCAAGCCGCATCTTGCACACCATGGAAACAATGCCAAATCTCCAAGCCATTTATGCCTTTGGCACACGCCAAATATAGCGCCCTAGGCTTGCAAGACTTGCAACTAGGTCAACGTGGCCGCACGCGCCCATTGGCACATGCCAATACGTGCACCAAGCCATATTCCAAGTCGCTATGCCATTGCACACGCCAAATATAGCGCCCTAGGCTTGCAAGACTTGCAACTAGGTCAACATGGCCGCACGTGCCATTGGCACATGCCAATACGTGCGTCAAGCCATATTCCAAGTCGCTTATGCCATTGGCACACGCCCAATATAGCGCCCTAGGCTGCAAGACTTGCAACCTTAGGTCAACATGGCCGCACGTGCCATTGGCACATGCCAATACATGCCGCAAGCCATATTCCAAGTCGCTATGCCATTGGCACAAGCCCAATATAGCGCCCTAGGCTTGCAAGACTTGCAACTAGGTCAACATGGCCGCACATGCCAATACGTGCCGCAAGCCATATTCCAAGTCGCTATGCCATTGGCACACGCCAAATATAGCGCCCTAGGCTTGCAAGACTTGCAACTAGGTCAACATGGCCGCACATGCCATTGGCACATGCCAATACGTGCCGCAAGCCATATTCCAAGTCGCTATGCCATTGGCACACGCCAAATATAGCGCCCTAGGCTTGCAAGACTTGCAACTGGGTCAACATGGCCGTACGTGCCGCAAGCCATATTCCAAGTCGCTATGCCATTGGCACACGCCAAATATAGCGCCCCTAGGCTTGCAAGACTTGCAACTAGGTCAACATGGCCGCACATGCCATTGGCACATGCCAATACGTGCCGCAAGACATATTCCAAGTCGCTATGCCATTGGCACACGCCAAATATAGCGCCCTAGGCTTGCAAGACTTGCAACTAGGTCAACATGGCCGCACATGCCATTGGCACATGCCAATACGTGCGAAGCCATATTCAGTCGCTATGCCATTGGCACACGCCAAATATAGCGCCCTAGGCTTGCAAGACTTGCAACTAGGTCAACATGGCCGCACATGCCATTGGCACATGCCAATACGTGCCGCAAGCCATATTCCAAGTCGCTATGCCATTGGCACACGCCAAATATAGCGCCCTAGGATTGCAAGACTTGCAACTAGGTCAACATGGGCCCGCACATACCATTGGCACATCCCAATACGTGCCGCAAGCCATATTCCGTCGCTATGCCATTGGCACACGCCAAATATAGCGCCCTAGGCTTTGGAAGACTTGCAACTAGGTCAACATGGCCGCACATGCCATTGGCACATGCCAATACGTGCATAAGAAGCCATATTCCAAGTCGCTATGCCATTGGCACACGCTAAATATAGCGCCCTAGGCTTGCAAGACTTGCAACTAGGTCAACATGGTCGCACATGCCATTGGCACATGCCAATACGTGCATAAGCCATATTCCAAGTCGATATGCCATTGGCACACGCCAAATATAGCGCCTAGGCTTGCAAGACTTGCAACTAGGTCAACATGGCCGCACATGCCATTGGCACATGCCAACACGCGCCGCAAGCCATATTCCAAGTCGCTATGCCATTGGCACACGCTAAATATAGCGCCCTAGGCTTGCAAGACTTGCAACTAGGTCAACATGGCCGACATGCCATTGGCACATGCCAATACGCGCCGCAAGCCATATTCCAAGTCGCTATGCCATTGGCACACGCCAAATATTGCGCCTAGGCTTGCAAGACTTGCAACTAGGTCAACATGGCCGCACATGCCATTGGCACATGCCAATACGCGCCGCAAGCCATATTCCAAGTCGCTATGTCATTGGCACACGCCAAATATAGCGCCCTAGGCTTGCAAAACTTGCAACTAGGGTCAACATGGCCGCACATGCCATTGGCACATGCCAATACGTGCCGCAAGCCATATTCCAAGTCGCTATGCCATTGGCACACGCCAAATTTAGCGCCCAAGGCTTGCAAGACTTGCAACTAGGCCAACATGGCCGCACATGCCATTGGCACATGCCAATACGTGCCGCAAGCCATATTCCAAGTCGCTATGCCATTGGCACACGCCAAATATAGCGCCCAAGGCTTGCAAGACTTGCAACTAGGCCAACATGGCCGCACATGCCATTGGCACATGCCAATATGTTCCGTAAGCCATATTCCAAGTCGCTATGCCATTGGCACACGCCAAATATAGCGCCCCTAGGCTTGCAAGACTTGCATCTAGGTCAACATGGCCGCACATGCCATTGGCACATGCCAATACGTGCCGCAAGCCATATTCCAAGTCGCTATGCCATTGGCACACGCCAAATATAGCGCCCCTAGGCTTGCAAGACTTGCAACTAGGTCAACATGGCCGCACATGCCATTGGCACATGCCAATACGTGCGCAAGCCATATTCCAAGTCGCTATGCCATTGGCACACGCCAAATATAGCGCCCTAGGCTTGCAAGACTTGCAACTAGGTCAACATGGCCGCACATGCCATTGGCACATGCCAATACGCGCCGCAAGCCATATTCCAAGTCGCTATGCCATTGGCACACGCCAAATATTGCGCCTAGGCTTGCAAGACTTGCAACTAGGGTCAACATGGCCGCACATGCCATTGGCACATGCCAATACGCGCCGCAAGCCATATTCCAAGTCGCTATGTCATTGGCACACGCCAAATATAGCGCCCTAGGCTTGCAAAACTTGCAACTAGGTCAACATGGCCGCACATGCCATTGGCACATGCCAATACGTGCCGCAAGCCATATTCCAAGTCGCTATGCCATTGGCACACGCCAAATATAGCGCCCAAGGCTTGCAAGACTTGCAACTAGGCCAACATGGCCGCACATGCCAATACGTGCCGCAAGCCATATTCCAAGTCGCTATGCCATTGGCACACGCCAAATATAGCGCCTAGGCTTGCAAGACTTGCAACTAGGTCAACATGGCCGCGCATGCCATTGGCACATGCCAATACGTGCCGCAAGCCATATTCCAAGTCGCTATGCCATTGGCACACGCCAAATATAGCGCCCTAGGCTTGCAAGACTTGCAACTAGGTCAACATGGCCGTACGTGCCATTGGCACATGCCAAACACACACGCTGTAGCCTAACTTGCAAACCGTGCAACCTACCACCAAGGCATTCCGCACATGCCATTGGCACATGCCAAACACACACCTGGTAGCCTAACTTGCAAAACCATGCAACCTACCACTAAGGCATTCGCACATGCCATTGGCATGCCCCACGATTCCACACGCCATTAAACGGCACCACTTGCACTCGGGCGCAACCAACGAGATATCAACACAAAATCGGGGATGCTTCTTTAGGGTTTGGTTTGGCGGTCACATCATGCACGTACACTACGCTCACAATTAAGAAGCGTGAAAAGGAATAAAGCGGTCAAATAAATGAGGAAATAATGGTGAAAACGTTTTCACCCATTAACACCATGCGGTTACCACCTCCTCCCATTATTTCACCTTTACTCTCTTCCTTCATGAGGCTAGGGTACGTTTCAATCTCGACTTGTATAAATAGGTCTTACCTATTTCCACCGGACAACAAGTCTCGGTCGGGAGAAATATACTACACTTACACTCTCGGAAGGCAACTTTGCAAGCTCTCCAAAAAGCTTTCATCTCTTGCAAGCTTAGAAGCTTTCACTTTCTCGATACAAGTCGAGATACTACTCTCCTCAACACCTTTCTCTGCTTCCCTCCCCAAATCAACCCTTCTCCTCCACTTTGTGACCGAAGCAAGTCTGGAACGGCCATTTCTTGGTTTAGGCCGGACTTATGCTGAGACAGATCTCTCGAATCTATAAAGTGCTCACGTGCGGCACATTTGTTTAGGGTTTAAACCAGCCACTCACCTACCGCATTTACCGAAATCGCGAAAACGATTTTCACCCATAAACAATTGGCGACCACGAATGCCGAGAGGATTGATCTATCGGCTACAATGTCGGCTGTCGATCTCGTTCTTCGACCCGGATGTCAAGATGGTGGGGAAGGCGACTCAATCCGACGCAACTACTAGACAACTCGGTTACTAGTTGTAAAACTACACGAGAAAAACTGGGACTTGTCAAGATGCTACCGCTCGATCCGACTCAACTGCTAGACGCCCGCTACTCGGTTGTAAAACTACACCCGAAAACTGGGACTCGTTGAAGATGCTACCAGCGATTGGGGACTTGCGACTCGGTCCGACTCAACCGCGACAACCCTTGGGTTATCGGTTGTTAAAACTACACCAGAAAAACGGAGACTCGTCAAGACGCTACCAAAGAATCGGGGACTAATCAAGGATGCTACCAACGAGCCGCCTTTACACGGAGAGGGGCGTGTTCACAAAACCTATGAAGTAAATTTAGACTGCACAAGATATACGATCTATTTTTAGGTTCATATTAAAACCGTCATACTGCTGAGTCTTGTGCCAATTGCTAGCACACACTCTCATAGAGGCAATATTCCTTTCCAAAAACATAATCAGAGTCATATTATCAAAACCATTCATCCCAGAAATAATCCAACACCCAAAAAACCTACCAGCTGTCTATCAAAGGTCAATCTTTGAACCAGACATCCAATATGTCTTTCAAAAAAAAAAAAAAAAAGAAGAACCTAAATGAAAGATCAACAGAGAAACGTTCAAGGAAAATCATCCAACAGAAGTCCGCTTCTTGAGAAAGTCAACTTTGCATCTTCAAGAGCCGCTCTCTTTTATAGTCAACATCTTGGAAAGCTTTTCGAGTTCCACCTCCCCCGTCGTGCAATCTCCCGCGGAAAGGCTTTCGATTGCTGCATCTTTCAACTTTTGGATCTCGGAAGGCCTTCGACAAACCACGAAGTGTTGAACTCCTTTTCTACGCACACGTCGCGATGGTGCTCCCGGTCGGCAATAACGTCTTCGAAACGGTGTGACCGGTCACCTCACGCATATCCTCGATGGAAGATAAAGCCTCTTCCACACGCTTAACCAAAGAAAATCGACTAGTGACTTTCTTGGTTGTGGCCATATGTCCTGCATTCTCCCATTTACGTGTACAACGCCTCGTGCTTAGCCGGCACGCCGAAGCCGCCAACCAAAGCACATGACCTGGATAAGGAACCAAGTACGGAGGATCAAAAAGGCGCCCGCACCCGGCCTCACGACTCGCAAAGGGTCTTCTTCCATGTCCACGGCAGCAACCATCGTAGAATCATCCGCCGTTTGAGCCACATCCGTGCCCGGAAATTGGCTAACGCCCATCTCCAAGTCACCGCCGGTGGTCACCAAAGGCAAGTTTTCGTGTGGCTCTACCCCGAATCATCCTCCGAACCGATTCCTCCTGCGAACTTGAGTTAGACATTTTTCAAAAGAAGAAACAAGAAGAAAGAAAAGAAGCGCTTGCCGGACGTGCTTACTGGACACGCTTACCGCACGCACATGCCGGCACACATGCCGCACGCGCATGCTAGCCATGCCAGATATCACACTCTGTGCTAACAATTTGCATCCTTCCAATATAACATCTTGCGCCCTTCCGGACCATCCTCTCCTTCAAACAACGCCATGGCTCCAAAGACTTCGTGATCAAAACCGTGTCAACTCGCACGATACACTTACGATCACCGGAACCAGAGCCACTTCCGCCACTCCAACGGTTCTTCAAGCATGACAGCTCCAACCGTCACCAGAGACGCTACTCCACCATCAGGGAAAGATACTGGAAAATCCGGAAGAAGCCGACCTCCTTGTAGCGCTGTTGATTCAATGAAAAGACAAAAGATACTTCAGCAGGACGCGCGTTTATAGATGAAGAGGCTCGCGTTTCTCTTGAGCGACCAGTAGAAGGGGATAAGCAATCCAATTTCGTCACACGTGAAGATCGGCAAAGACTTCTCCAAAATTGAAAGCAAGGGAAATCAACAACTCTCCTGAGTTCACGGAGACCCTTCCCTCGTCAAGACCCGCACAATAGGAACTTCGCACACAAAGTCGTACAGTCTATGATGAAACAATTGTGTGAGATTCTATGTTTCTCCAAGGCGTAGCGCCAAGACATATTTGCACCCCTCAACCGCACTACATCGGGGGAAGCAGGCATTTCCATCCCGGGGAAGCCGTTCCCAAACCCCAACCTCTCATAGGAAGCACGATCGATAGATGGAACCTGGGACTCCTAACCTCTGTTCTCTTGAGGGATGTCGAGTTTGACGAACGTGACGCGGTCTCCGACTTCCAAATGGTAACCGCAAGGCTCGAGAGTTGCAAGACGTTGTTTCAACGTTCTCTCCCGGGTACCTCCGCATAAACGTTCTCTCCAGTAGCTCCGCATAAACGTTCTCTCCGTGGTAGCTACACATCAACGTTCTCCAAGAAGGGGCTTCGCATCAACGTTCGCTTCAACGCCACTCCTTCTCGCAAAGGGTCATGCCGCCACACTCCCCAGACGAGCTTCACCGCAGTAGCAATTACTACAAGGATGGAAACACGTAAACCATACTTGAGGACGGAAGATATACATGGGATCCCTTCACTGACAAAGCTACGAAGAACAGTCCACCAAAAATCCGTACCCACAACAAGGTCCTCTACTCTTCAAGGGTGCGGCGCAAGAACATCATAACCTCTCAGATAGAAGACGCCTTCAACACTTTACGAGGCCGCGGAGGATCCGAGCCTACACTATCCAGAATATGTCATCATGTAATTTTACGAGCATCCCAAAGTGTCACATCCGTAAGAGTACGATAGGCTTATATCAAATCTCGTGGAGGGGGATTCAAGGCGATATAATGAAAGTAGGTCATGCATGGAGACTACCGGCGTAAGATGATTTCACTCCCCTCAACCAGGTTATTACCGATTTCAACATCATCACTATCGAGGTTTTACGAGCCACGGGAATTTCTCAACATGAATCCGTACATGTGCACCTAAAACTCCAAAAGCACGCTGGGAAGGTTATATTCACCTATTCATACATTCCATCATATCAAACCGAAGTATGACCGGGACTTCTCGCCGCATCCCATTTCGTAAGATAGATCCCTAAATCGGCGTCGTCCAAGTCTCGCAACGGGCCAACAAGGACGGATTCGAAGGAAGGGGAACGACTAGGTCATCCTCGTCCATAACACCGACGCATGCTCCAACAGGATATCTCTGCACAAAAGGGAAATTTTCCATTTACACAACAAGCGGCGGTAAAGTGTACGACAGTCCACCAAAGAAGAAGAAAATATACCGTATGATTTTCTTAACCCGAATAACCTTTGTTGGGATTCTCATGCAAGAGTCGACCTCGCGCCTTCATCCGGAGAACCTGACCGGGTTAGAAGATGATTCGAATCGCATGACATGAAAAAGAGAGAAATTCAACAAGAAGAACCTTTCTCAAACGAGGAGATGATGCATGGCGTTGAGTTTGAATACGTAACCTTTAAAAGGAAAGGAAGCAATGAGGGACATAACGCTTCCAGATTTTAGCATGAATAATGCCCTAATTGAAGCCGCACGTGAAGGAAAGCAAGATAAGGAAACTTTGCTATCTGAAGAAAATCCCTCCTTGTTTACATCGGTCACGCCCGCAAGCACGCCCGGCTTCCCATTGCGCCGGCCCCACCCGCCAAGACACGCAATTTCCTGTGTCACGCCCGCAAGCACGCACAACTTCCACATTGCGCCTGGGCCCCACCGGCCAAGACACGTAATTTCCCAGTCACGCCTGAAGCACGCACAAATTCACATTACGCAGCCCCACCAAATGAAGACACGCAATTTCCCAGTCCACGCCCGCAAGCACGCACAAGCTTCCACATTGCGCCGCCCCACCAAACAAGACATGCAATTTCCCAGTCACGCTACAAGCACGCACAGCCTTCACATCGCAAGGCCGGTCCCACCCCTAGCCAACTCGCTTCCCAACTCACGCCAACTTCCCAACGTCGCCTAAGCCGCATCAGGCCCACCACTTATGCCAGCCTCTCCCGATTTGTGCAAAACTACCGTGAGGCAAGGATTCCAAATCCTATTTGTAAAAGGTCGACAAGCCTCTTTCAATTTTCTTTACGGTTTTCTTGTTAATAGTTTGTCACCATCTTATGCTTACCTCGCAACAAAGTCCCTGCTCCGGAGCTAAGCGGGGACTTAATGTTGATGGTGGTTTTAGACAAGGGGGTAAAATCGTAAAACCCCATGACCTAGTGTTACCCACAACACATTAACCGAGAGCATTTAACTCGGTGTAAATAATTAATAGGTATTTTTTCAAAATACCAGATTAGGGTTTTCAACACATAACCCTAATTCCAAAACCAAGCCGCACTCTGCGCACCATGGCAAAGAATGCCAAACCAAGCCGCACTCGCGCACCATGGCAAAGAATGCCAAACCAAGCGGCACTCTGCGCACCATGGCAAAGAATGCCAAACCAAGCCGCACTCTGCGCACCATGGCAACCATGCCAAACCAAGCCGCACTCTGCGGCATCATGGCAACAATGCCAAACCAAGCCGCACTCGCGCATCATTGGCAACAATGCCAAACCAAGCCGCACTCACAAGCACCATGGCAACCATGCCAAACCAAGCCGCACTCGCGCACCATGGCAACCATGCCAAACCAAGCCGCACTCGCGCATCATTGACAACAATGCCAAACCAAGCCGCATACGCACACCATGGCAACAATGCCAATCTCCAAGCCGCTATGCCTTTGGCACACGCCAAATATAGCGCCCTAGGCTTACAAGACTTGCAACTAGGTCAACGTGGCCGCACGTACCATTGGCACATGCCAATACGTGCCGCAAGCCATATTCCAAGTCGCTATGCCATTGGCACACGCCAAATATAGCGCCCTAGGCTTGCAAGACTTGCAACTAGGTCAACATGGCCGCACGTGCCATTGGCACATCGCAAGCCATATTCAAGTCGCTATGCCATTGGCACACGCCAAATATAGCGCCCTAGGCTTGCAAGACTTGCAACTAGGTCAACATGGCCGCACATGCCATTGGCACATGCCAATACGTGCCGCAAGCCATATTCCAAGTCGCTATGCCATTGGCACACGCCAAATATAGCGCCCTAGGCTTGCAAGACTTGCAACTAGGTCAACATGGCCGCACGTGCCATTGGCACATGCGCAAGCCATATTCCAAGTCGCTATGCCATTGGCACACGCCAAATATAGCGCCCTAGGCTTAAAGACTTGCAACTAGGTCAACATGGCCGCACATGCCATTGGCACATGCCAATACGTGCAAAGCAAGCCATATTCCAAGTCGCTATGCCGTGGCACATGCCAAATATAGCGCCCTAGGCTTGCAAGACTTGCAACTAGGTCAACATGGTCGCACATGCCATTGGCACATGCCAATACGTGCCGCAAGCCATATTCCAAGTCGCTATGCCATTGGCACACGCCAAATATAGCGCCCTAGGCTTGCAAGACTTGCAACTAGGTCAACATGGCCGCACATGCCATTGGCACATGCCAATACGTGCCGCAAGCCATATTCCAAGTCGCTATGCCATTGGCACACGCCAAATATAGCGCCCTAGGCTTGCAAGACTTGCAACTAGGGGTCAACATGGCCGCACATGCCATTGGCACATGCCAATACATGCCGCAAGCCATATTCCAAGTCGTTATGCCATTGGCACACGCCAAATATAGCGCCCTAGGCTTGCAAGACTTGCAACTAGGTCAACATGGCCGCACATGCCATTGGCACATGCCAATACGTGCCGCAAGCCATATTCCAAGTCGCTATGCCATTGGCACACGCCAAATATAGCGCCCCCAGGCTTGCAAGACTTGCAACTAGGTCAACATGGCGGCACATGCCATTGGCACATGCCAATACGTGCCGCAAGCCATATTCCAAGTCGCTATGCCATTGGCACACGCCAAATATAGCGTCCTAGGCTTGCAAGACTTGCAACTAGGTCAACATGGCTGCATGCCATTGGCACATGCCAATAGGTGCCGCAAGTCATATTCCAAGTCGCTATGCCATTGGCACACGCCAAATATAGGCGCCCTAGGTTTGCAAGACTTGCAACTAGGTCAACATGGCCGCATATGCCATTGGCACATGCCAATACGTGCCGCAAGCCATATTCCAAGTCTCTATGCCATTGGCACACGCCAAATATAGCGCCCTAGGCTTGCAAGACTTGCAACTAGGTCAACATGGCCGCACATGCCATTGGCACATGCCAATACGTGCCGCAAGCCATATTCCAAGTCGCTATGCTATTGGCACACGCCAAATATAGCGCCCTAGGTTTGCAAGACTTGCAACTATGTCAACATGGCCGCACATGCTATTGGCACATGCCAATACGCGCCGCAAGCCATATTCCAAGTCGCTATGCCATTGGCACACGCCAAATTTAGCGCCCTAGGCTTGCAAAACTTGCAAACTAGGTCAACATGGCCGCACATGCCATTGGCACATGCCAATACGTGCCGCAAGCCATATTCCAAGTCGCTATGCCATTGGCACACGCCAAATATAGCGCCCTAGGCTTGCAAGACTTGCAACTAGTCAACATGGCCGCACATGCCATTGGCACATGCCAATACGTGCCGCAAGCCATATTCCAAGCTCGCTATGCCATTGGAACACGCCTAAATATAGCGCCCTAGGCTTGCAAGACTTGCAACTACGTCAACATGGCCGCACATGCCATTGGCACATGCCAATCGTGTCGCAAGCCATATTCCAAGTCGCTATGCCATTGGCACATGCCAAATATAGCGCCTAGGCTTGCAAGACTTGCAACTAGGGTCAACATGGCCGCACATGCCATTGGCACATGCCAATACGCGCCGCAAGCCATATTCCAAGTCGCTATGCCATTGGCACACGCCAAATATAGCGCCCTAGGCTTACAAAACTTGCAACTAGGTCAACATGGCCGCACATGCCATTGACACATGCCAACACGTGCCGCAAGCCATATTCCAAGCCGATATGCCATTGGCACACGCCAAATATAGCGCCCTAGGCTTGCAAGACTTGCAACTAGGTCAACATGGTCGTACCGCCATTGGCACATGCCAAACACACACACCGGTAGCCTAACTTGCAAACCGTGCAACCTACCACCAAGGCATTCCGCACATGCCAAACACACACGCTGTAGCCTCACTTGCAAAACCATGCAACCTACCACCAAGGCATTCCGCACATGCCACACGCGCCATTAGCGCACCACTTGCACTCAAGGCGCAACCAACGAGATATCAACACAAAAACTGGGGATGCTTCTTTAGGGTTTTGGTTTGGCGGTCAAACATGCGAACGTACACTACGCTCACAATTAAGAAGGCGTGAAAAGGAATAAAGCGGTCAAATAAATGAGGAAATAATGGTGAAAACGTTTTCACCCATTAACACCATGCGGCTACCACCTCCTCCCATTATTTCACCCTTTACTCTCTTCCTTCATGAGGCTAGGGTGCGTTTCAATCTCGACTTGTATAAATAGGTCTTACCTATTTCCACCGGACAACAAGTCTCGGTCAGGAGAAATATACTACACTTACACTCTCGGAAAGGCAACTTTGCAAGCTCTCCAAAAGCTTTCATCTCTTGCAAGCTTCCGAAGCTTTCACTTTCGATACAAGTCGAGATACTACTCTCTCAACACCTTTCTCTCGCTTCCCCTCCCCAAATCAACCCTTCTCCTCCACTTTGTGACCGAAGCAAGTCTGGAACGGCCATTTCTTGGTTTAGGCCGGACTTATGTAGTCGATCTCTCGAATCTATAAAGTGCTCACGTGCAACACATTTGTTTAGGGTTTAAACCAAGCCACTCACCTACCGCATTCACCGAAATCGGCGAAACGATTTTCACCCATAAACGAACCCAACCGTAAATCGATTCACGATCTGGTTTTTTTGGTCGAACCCAACCGTAAATCGATTCTGACGGTTTTTTTGGTTGTTTTTTTGGGAAAACCCAACCGTAATTGGTATGAAACCTAATTTTGCTATTTTTTCAATGAATCTAACCATTTGAAACGTAATTGGTTTGTTGATTACGATCACTTCTATCAATATGCTTCTTCCATCTTTAATAAAGAATTCAATCGACGATTATAAGTTTTTCGAATCGCCGATTGATCGAAGACGGTGAAATGCTTTTGATTAAAAAAGAGGGAAATATTTACTATTGATGAAGGAGAGGAAGTTGAAGAAGAAGAGCAGTTTTTTCAATTAGAATTGGTCATGATTTTAGCTTTTAGGTTTTTATTTTAGTTGAAGGGTATTTTAGACATTTGGTATTAAATCAAGAATACCCCATAACCAATTTTTTGGTCACTAATAATCCAAGTGAAGCCCCTCTATTGGAATGTGACGCCTCAATAATAAGAATGGAAAGAATCAGTAACAGATAAACAGCCACGAGAATATGCATTACAACATTAAAATTACGCGACTAGTCTCTGCTATAGGTTGAGGATATGGGACACAAGTTCTATGTGTCAAAGTTTTGAGCAGAGTTTATATTGAAAAGCACGAGGACCATTGACATAAAAATAACTTCTTCAGGTATCTCACACATAACTAGTGAACAATGCATGTAACAACTATGAACTTTTATACAATGTTTGTTTTATAGAAACTTTACTTAGACTTAATTAAATGCAGGTACTTGGAATTCAAAAAAAAAATGAGAGTTATGGGAGAAAACTAACCGTGGTTGAGATTCTAAGATGCAATGCTGATGAGATTTGAAGACCCGATGCAAATAGTATTTATTGACTCCATTTTGTATAGGATATGTATGTGAGATTGAACTTTGTGACGAGAATTTGAATCTCATATATACGATACCTAAAACTAAGAATTTCAATTTTGGGCACACAAAAAAAAAGGATCGATTTTATTCATGAATTTCATACAAACAACACCTAAAATTCCACTTAAAAACTAAATCATGAAAAACCCATTTCTAAAAATACATAATTCATCATATCAACATCATAATCGTCAAGAAAAATTAACAAATAAGATCACTAAAATCACCTAAAAGAGGCGAAATACCAATCAATGATATAATTCAATAAAGAGAAACATGAGAAGTTCAAGAAATAAGGAAGTAAACTTACTGGTGAAAACGATTGTTGAGAAAAGGATTATGTTTTTTTTATTCAGAGTCTGATTTTTGTTTTCCCTAATTGGTTGATTCCTCCACCTAAGAGGGAATCAGTAAAAGTGCGAATAAAATTCTAAAAAGTGCAGAGTTTATGGAATTTTAAGAGTTACTTTTTTTGAAGCAGAGAGTTACGTTATTACCCTTACTCGGTTGTTGTATTTATTCTTTTACTCCGTATGCAATAGCAGGTAAGCCATCACTGATACGTATATGTAGCCAATACGACAAAGGCACAAGCAGGTTTTTGAAAAATGATAGTATCTTTTCTCTAGAGACGGAATGAGTATTTGTTTTTTCTTCATTTTTTTTTTATCAATCAACATATTTCAGTTTTATTCAAATCAAAAGACTGATTATATGGTCTCTTATAAGAATATAATACAAACATGAAAGTTGTTATAGACAACTCAAATAAGTTAACCGTAGATAAAGAGATTCCCTTAAAATACTGGGATAGTTTGTTGTCGGATTGGGTTGAGAGGAAGGATGTCACACCCATCCAGAGTAAAATCATGTGTATCATGACTGGAAGAGCAGGTATCAATCTAAAGAATGTGACAAAATATGAGCTTATCATTGATGTTGACGATGGAGCATCGAGACTAAGGTTTGCATCGACCACAAGGTGAGCTTAACTTGAAATGGGAACCTATATTTCGTTGAGGGATCATTATAAGTCGAACTCGGCATTTAGAGCACATCAAGTCCCACAGATTTCTAGAAACATGAAATTTTCATTGCTTATTAATAATATATTATCAATGCAGTCATTTTGCAACTCTGACAAGCCTAGTTTGAAAATCAACACCAAATTCATGCATTAGAAGCACATCCCTTTCTCATGGAAAATGTTTTTATGGGTCCTACTCTAATTTTATCCATGATATTCAATTAGACCTGGATTTACATTTTCTTTGTCGGAGTTGTTGTGTTTTAAAAATGATCAGATACAGTTTGTGTGGAAGGATCGTTTTTCATTCACCCAAAGAGTATATGGCCGCCAGTTATGGAACCTAATTTGACTCATTTTTTTTAATGAATGATCGTATATAAATAACACAAGGACGAATCTTTTTCTAGTACACATATACGAAGAACTAATTAAGCAAATGAGTTCACGGAGAGAGATATGGAAACACTAACACTGGTTTTTATATTCAACAAACGAAGAGAAAAAGAAAACAGTTGGGATATTGGAGGAAACTGTGTTATGAATTATTCAAAGGATTTCGAAAGTAAAAATAGAAAAAGAAATGGGATGATGAAAGGGAGAAACTGGTTTGTTTGTTTTTTCCACCTAGTTAGCTACAGTATGATTAACATCTTAACTCTGACAAGGGAGGTTAATTTGATAAGAAAAACAAAAACTCACACGACGGATTTAGTTAGTAATCAACTCGTCATAATTGATACCTTTAGAAAAATGCAAACTACTTTTGATGCTTTTGACGGAATGTGTAATTTTGCTCAATTTTTTAAGTCTGAAAATGTATATCAATACGCTTTTTTTTTTTTAAGAAAACAATTAATATATTTTATAAAAACTTAAGTATATCGTCTACAACAAGAAAAATTAATGTTGAATAAAGGTCTCCCAACCATAAAAAACATACACAATAGGAACAATCATGAAATTATCCAAGTTTGAGCACCACAATATTAAGGAGGATTTTTATTTTTTAGGTAAATATATTAAATAGGCATTTGTTCTCTAGGCATGGTCGTAGATGATAAAATTATCAAGGCTATAATGTCAGTAGATACCATGTTTTGTGGTTTTTGGGCATTGTTCTTTAGTTTTAATCTCTCAGAGTGGTAATCTAAATTCCGAACTTTAAAGTTGATCTAATATGTTAATTTTATTTTGGAATGTTGAGTAGTAAATAACCAAAAATGAGTAAGCATTTTGTTACATCTAACTTCTATTTGAAGGAACAATATCCTCTTAGAGATGAACAAAGACTCTTCTGTACCGATTTCCCTTGAGATCAATGGTGAAGCAACTACATTTAATCTCCCGCAGTTTCTAAAACCACTACATAAGATGCGCCATAAATTTTGAAGCAACCACATTAGATGACTCATGGCTTCTGAAACTACCAGCATTATCACCTTAGCGCGGAATAGAGCCACGAAAACAGATCTCTGTCAACAAAAGTTGTGAAAAGGCGAGGGTACACAAATATACCTCAAGCTAAATCTTTTCCTACCTATAAGTCATTTCTTCGAAATTGATTGTCTATGGACTGAGTCGAGACAATGCAACTAATCGGTTCACACTTTGTGTGATCGTATATGGATACGAGATCGAGACAATACAACAAAAAGTATGTTTACTTGATAAAAAGGTTCGTACTTAACCAAACACATTAGGATTGCTTATCAAGTAAATAGGAATTAACGTTTGTGTAATTTACTTTAATTATAATAAGACAATTATAATGCGGAAAATAAAAGTAAATGACACAAAAAGATTTTGTTAACGAGGAAATCGCAAATGTAGAAAAACCCCGGGACCTTGTCCAGAATTGAATACTCTCAGGATTAAGCAGCTACACAAAATTAAACCAACTTCGTATAGTTGAGACCAAGCAACTAAACCTATATTTCACCTAGTTCTGTATGTATTCCCACGCTTCCAACTAATGAATAAGTCACGTACTTGGAACAATTCCTTTGGTTCGTATTCCAAACAGTAAAGGAACAACAAATCTGTTTGGTAGCAACTCTCTTCAACCAAGTGATGTGAGTTCGACAAAGGCTCTTCTGTTTATCTCAATAAACTCCTTCGTTAGTTTCTTAGATTTATCTTATTCTCAACTACCAAAGGTAATTGTTAAGATTTTGCAATCAATACTTTTAATCACAAAGAATTATATTGATGACGATCTACACAACTAATCAATCCAATCTACCACAAGGATAAACCGATTATAGTTGGATCATCTTATACCTATTACAAGTATTGTGCACACCAAAGATTATGAACCCCAAATCGAAATCTTCAATATCTTCTTTGTCTTCAAATCTTCTTAGATCTTCAATAAACACCCGCACACAACAACTTGAATCTCTTGTGATCAATCACGCACGTAACTAGAGTCCGGTAACAATGGATTATCACAAGATCGTCTTTAGAACTACAAACATTCTAAAGATCCCTGTCGAAACTTAAGAGTTTGAGTGAATATTATATCAGAAGAGAAGATTCTCACGCATAAACAAACTAGGTGCAATCAAAGTTCAACCACCGTTAGTCAATCAAATCAATCGAAAATACAAGATTAACTGCAATTATCTAGTTTCCCACCAACGGTAATAATAGAGCTTCTCGATCCCAAAGAAGACTTTAAACTAACTGGTCGTAAGAGATTTCGCCTAATTTGGTTATTTTCCTCTCCGAATAGGCGGCTACACCAGTAACAACACAATCGAGGAAGTTTGCTATCACGAAGGATTAGTTTGCTAGAAATGCAAACTTCAAGTATTTATAGACAAGGAAGTTTGGACACCAAGTAATTTCCAAAACCGAAAATATTATCAAGATATGCAATATATTCCAAATTCGGTTTCCATAATTCCTGGAAATGCTCCGTTGATAGGGTGTAGAATACACCGTATTTACTATCTATTGGTTATGATTTCTTTGTTACTTTTCGTGTGAAGTATGTATTTTACGAGTGTTTTTGAGTTATTAGGTACTATGGAGTCATACGGAGAAAAAGAAGAAGAAATCATCCAATTTGAGCAAAAAAGGGCTAAATTGTCATTTCATGGAGAACACTACCTGGAGCCCAGCCACGGTTAAGGTCTACTCTCTATTGGAGGAGCACTAAAGACAGGCCAATGAGGTTAAGGGGCGTCTACCTGTTATTCACTTATGGGATTGCCAACTGGGTAGCCCTTATCAGGTGACGGGTGCTGAATACTAACCCTACTCCGATAAACCTAAACCTAGACTTTTCTCGTTTTCAATCATCACTTCTCATTCTTTTTCACCTAGAGCTGAAATTGAGAAATAAAACAGCGGTTGCGCTGTGTTTCCGAGAGATTGAGAAGATCACTAAGAAATGGGGATCGATGTTCAACCAAGAAGACAAGGAAGAATTAATAAAAACTGGATCGAGAAATTAAAGATGGTGGCGTTGTTGAGAAGCAAAGCAACCAAATAGAAATGAAATTGGAAGTTAGGGTTTGATTCTCTTGTGAACCTGGATGAAGATGGAGATGTTGCTATGTCAAGAATGGTGGTTCGAAGTGACAAGAGAAGTGGGTTTGTCTCAGAAACCGCAGATGAAGGTGGTTGAAGTAGCTGTTGTGGATTATGGGAAGAGCTTAGATGGGTGCAAGATAAGATGGTTGCTGTCGTGAATTAAATGGGTTTTTGGGTTGAATTTGGAAGAGATAGCAGCGAGAGGGTTTTTATGGAATTGATGATGGGGATTTATGAGATTTCAGTGAAAACTGATTTAGGTTTAATGGGTTTGAGAGATTCATGAAGATGATGGTGGTTAAAGTTTGTTGATGATTAGAAATTGGCTGAGAAGGTGATTGATATACAGGGAAGAGATGCTGTTAAAATGGGTTAGCTTCTGAATTGGAATCGACAAGAGATGATGATGTTAGTGTCGAGAAGAACTGAGTTGCTAGTGAGAAGAGATGAAGCCTCTCCCGTTAAACCGAGAAATAAAGATCGAATCTCGTGATGGGTTTTCTGGAATCGATGAGAAATTGAGTATAAGAAGCTCGAGATACGAAAATGGGTTGAATCTCGGAACGGATGGAGGTCGAGACAAGGTGGTGGTGCTGAGCCGGTGGTGGCCGATCCCGGTGTTGATATCAATTTGCAGTAGCAGATGAGATAGAGTGATATTGGCTGTTGCGATGAATTAATGCTTGAATTGTATTAGATGTATGCTAGGAATTGTCGCAGGGAAATGAAGTAGAAAGAGGCCGGAATTTGATCTGGGAATGTCGGAAAACAAACAGAACTCTGCCCAAATTTCTCTTCCGGCAAGTCAACTCGTACCGGCCGAAACCGATCCAACTCAAATTGAGTAAGACCCGGTAAGACCGAGTAAGATGCTAACTCGTGTCCAATACCCACTTCCTTGACCACTCGACTACGGTATCGACCGAATATTCCACAACAGAAGAAAACTCCAATGACCGGCAGTGGCTTTTCTGGTCGTATTCCGGTGATTCCAAGGACTTCTCCGGCGACCAAAATAACAGATTTTTGTGTGAGTTTTTCTCATAGGGTGTGAAGACTTGGACATGGAATTGGATGGAGAATTTGTCTCAAATTTGGAAAGAGAGGATGGAAGATTTGAGAAAGACTTGAACTTGGAAATTGAATTGCAAAAGGGAAAGGGATTCTATTCCTAAGAGGATTGCAAGGAAATTGAAGCCTATAAATAGAGAAGTTCTCTACTTTTCTATGATCATCTTTTACACATCTTTTAGACACCTTTTTACACACACAACACTTGTGTTTTTGTTTGCTTTTCAAAATTCTTCTTTTAATTATTTGTGTGAACTTCAAAAATTCTCCTTTTAATTATTTGTGTGAATTTCAAAAACATGAATAGCTAATTTTATTATTGATGGAGGATGAATTCCTAGTTCTTGACATATGATTTGAGTTTTGTTTTTACTAATAGGAATGTTTATACATTCATGGTTGTTTGATAGATTATTTAGAGTGCACGCTGAATTGATTTGTTAACTCAACCTAAATCTAGTATAAGTTAGGGAATACGTAATCGTTCTCGACACTTTACACAAGTAGAAAACACGAGACCTTGCGGAGGGATTCCGTGGAGCAATTGTGTGTAAAAACAACGCTAGAAAGTGGACCAAGCGAACCGAGTTTAACTACTAGTACTAAACCTAAATTCATAAATCTTAATGCATTCGGGGAATTACATCTTGTAAAGCGAACCTCAAGGTGGTTCTTTTGAATAGAATCTCGATAACTAAGCGGACCTGTTACCGGTGAAACGAGGAGTTTTGGGGTTAGCTAAGCGAACCCTGCTATCCTACGGTTGGTGATAATATGTGACTAATAACATGTGGATGAAAAACATAACTTGAATCATTGTTTTGCAACGAAGAATGATTCCTTGGTCTTGCCTCTCTTATTGATTTCAACTTTATCTTTGAATTGCTTTGTTTATTTTCTTTTGCTTTATAAACCCCCCTTTTTGTGACAATTAAGACAACTAAAACCTCTTGCTCCTCGTGGGAACGAACTTAACTACCACCATATTACTTGTTAATTGAGTGGAAAAATATTCACTAATTTGTTGTGGTTACGACACGCATCATCTGTCCAAAATAATGACCGAAAATCTCTTGGAAAATCTTTAACTAGTAAATGCATATTACTAATTCTCGTTTTCCTAAAATAAAATTAAAAACCTTAAATAAAAGATTTTTAACTTATTTATCTTTCGATCCTGGGATTTTCTTCCTTTAGATATTAAGGAATCACTTTGAACAATTAAAGATAAGTGTTACAGCACATGTTCAAAGTATGTCGACATCCTTACTTTGTAAGTCCTCTTTCATACTTACAACCTTGAAATCAATTTTCCACACTTCCAAACAAGTTTAGAATTGGTTCATCTGACTTTCAAGAACTATGTGATTGATCAAGAACACTCAATCACCAATCATGGGTTTAACGGTTCTACCAAAACAAGTTTCGGTTCTACCTCCATGTGAGTACTGTGCATAGTCACACTAGCTTTCCAAAATTCGGTTGACTAGGTACTAGGATCGAATCCCCACATATATATGCTATCTAACATATATGTGTTGCACATGTCTATAGGATCGGTTCCCATTTGCCTAAAAACGTGTTGCACATGTCCATAGGATCGGTTCCCCTTTCTGCTAAACCATGATGCACCTCACACAAGGATCGATTCCCCTTTGTGATATGTTGCTCCTCTTACTAGGATCGTTCCCCTTTACCCGTAGCCTGGCCATACACAAAATCACAAACTCGATCATACCATCTCAGTGATTACTTAAGATCGGTTTCACTAATAAAAGTCATACCAATACATAAGTCAGGCCTTTGTGAATAGTTTTACCAAGAACATAAACAAGTCATGAACGGTTATACTAATCACACATATTGGTTGTTCACAAGATATGCAATGAATAACAATACCAATAACACCTGGCGATTTCCTTTTCGATTCACAAAACAAGTTTATGAATTTACTTCCTTAAAACACATGTAAAACATTATTTCCTAGGATGACATCCTCACCTCATACCCATACACAATCACAATAGCATTTAAACGATTATGTTGATGTCTTATCTACAAAGTTTAATGGTTAAGCAATAAACCTCGTATTGTATTCCTTAATACTATGTCTATCTAGAGTGTTCATGTTTCAGCTTTCTTTGTTTTCAATATGCACCAACTTGAAAGATATCGTTAGGGAATGAAACATTTCAAGTCAAATATCACTAACCTCAAGTGGAGGAGGATGTTATCGTTGTAGCTTCTTACGTCTTCACTTCTTAAAGTCTTCGCAATACTTGTAATATCTCAAATCCTAAAACTTTCAAGATAACCTACACGAAGTTGACTCTAGTACATAATCAAGCGACTCTTAAAATGAGTTTTGATTCACTAAAATATGACAACCAAACTTGACATACCAACGCTTGGTGGGTTCATCCGAGCTATGCTCTAACAAGTCGGGATCTCGCTGTTTTTTTCTTTGAAAGGAAGGTTATTTGAAATCTAGTTACTGTTGAACATTCAACCCACCAAAATGCTTTATATGCGACCAATATAAGTCGAATTTGGTATTTCATGCACATTCGTTATAGGTCCCGAAATTCGGAAAGATTAATTGTGTTGTAAATTTTGCTAGCTACATACATGCATGCATAGACAAAATATACGTGCTAGTTTTTGCATAAGATTTAGGTACATGGTATTTTTTATTCTTCAAGGGTAAATGAAGAATCAGAATGCCATCACCGACTACTCGGGCCGTAACGAGAACCGGGGGCTCAGTGGTCCGATGGTTCTCATGCCCCTCCGACCGCAGGTAGGGGTTTGAACCCCGTAATTGCCAAAATCTGCTCTGATTTAAGGAGTTTGGAAGTAGTCTAGGGTATCAAAACCAAAAA
This sequence comes from Papaver armeniacum, assembly GCA_023531295.1. Taxonomy (NCBI): domain Eukaryota; kingdom Viridiplantae; phylum Streptophyta; class Magnoliopsida; order Ranunculales; family Papaveraceae; genus Papaver; species Papaver armeniacum. Next base: position 10,621 of record JAJJWW010003484.1, on the reverse strand, counting down.
AAAAAAAAAAATAGAAAAAAATGTATTACTTGTTCATGTTGGGGCATATGTCAATAGTTTGTTTTTTATCGGTTGATAGAAATTGTGATATTCACTAGTCTCGTAATTAATTCATATTAATATCTTAACAACATTACTACCGATTACACAAGCATTTAGAAATTCAAGTTGTTAACTGCTCAACAAAAATAAAAAGGAAACATGGATGTCAAATGAGTACTTTTACTTTGATTTGTGTATTTTTACGACACATTGACTCACGGGTGGCAGGGATTTTAGGCAATGATTTTTTCATTGATTATTGATGGCATATTTTTTTATGCAGTCATTTTGCATAATTATTTTTGGCAAGCCTTCTGCGAAAATCAACACCAAGTTATTGTTGGACATGAATCAGAAGCATATCCCTTCCCATCGAAAATGTGTTAGTAGGTCTCATTCCAATTTGATCCATTATACAGTTTGACTTGGGTTCATGTATTCTTTGATGAAGAATTGTTTTTCATTCGTCGACAAGAATACATGACCAGTTAGGAAACCGATTTGACATTCCATTATCATGAATGTTCATCTATAGTACACATGTATTGAGAAGAAATGATATTTACATGAGTTTGTTTATTTTAATAAACTTGTATATGACAATGCCGACAAGAAATGAACCATGCATCACATTGATTTTGAAGTTGTTCTCATCTTGTGTGTTTTTCGTGCCACTTGTAAAATTATTAGTAATTAATGTAGAACATATACTCAAGTTTTTTTATTATTAGTTTATACCCGTGAATCAAAGCACACAAGTTAAAGATATTCAAATACTTTCGTACAAATTATCTTCTGTGGCACCTTCGAGAATGCCAGTGAAGTAAACAAGTTGATGGTAACTTTATTAAATAGTGATGCTCCACATTTGACAGCGTAGTGTGAAAATCTATCCCGAGTTATTAAGAAAAAAAGAAAAGAAAAAAGCTAACATGTTCAATGAAAACCTTAATATTGTTTACAACAAGAAAATCAAAGTCGAATAAAAGTCTTCCACCGTAGAGATGAGACCGTTGGAGACATTCACAAATTATCCAAGTTTGAATACCATAATATTAAGGAGGACTCAGTGATTTGAATAATCTCTTGATACTTTAATCTTCCCATAAAACGATCTTATTCCATTGATTTCAAATATTAAGAATCCTTCTGATGCCGAAATTATTATTTTTATTGTTATTGCATGCTAGAGAAACTTTCTTTGTTAATTTCGATAAATTAATAGTAGGGTGCCAAAGGAGCCCAATCGGATCTGAGTAGTATACCCGTCGGGTTCATACAAAAGTTAATCTATAGTTTATCTTCGCCTGTGTTTCCCCTTTATTTTTTATCGTACGTTCCACCTTTGGTGGTACTTATTTTGAAGTAAAATGGAAACCCCTTATCCAATTTTATTTGATGACTAATTATCCCTGATTAATTAGTATTAACTGAGTGATTAATTGATTTTTAATTATGTTAACCTATAAATCAACTAATCTTAAATCATCATCAAAACATGTAAATTTTTTAAATTTTTTTTGTTGACAAATCTCAACCCAGAACTGATATATGTTAATGCACTCGTAAACCAATTATAGGAATCGGTTTATAGGACTTAGAACATAGACTGATTGTAAAATTTAAGAGTTATCTGTAAAAAAATTTATGTTAAAATCGGTTTACATAACTGCCCACGTCAACCGATTATATATATGGGCATTTCTTCAACTATTTTGCTCATTACTTCTTCGTCCGATGTCGGAATGACCTCATTCTTGCTACCTCGCAATCGGTATTTTCATGATCTATAATATCAATATAAAAATTTGTGTTTTTGCAAATATTCAAACTTGCTAATGAATTGGTTTATGTGAACATTTACATGAACCGGTTATGGGCTTTTATATAATCATTGTATGTGAACACTCACATAAGCCGATTATAGCAACAACAACAACAAAAAAAAAATACAAAAACTTGGTAGCTTTCCACACCGTAATCGGGCTAAGGCGGCATGACCATCAACCGATTCTGGTTATATATTCTTTAACCAGAAATCACATACAGGATAATCGAGCGAGTCACATGATCATGAACAAAGACCGGTTATCATAGGGACCGGTTAATATGCACATGGACATCGACCGATTATGGTTAAACACAGAGACCCAAGATTGTTTGTAATTTTCAATTTTGAATGGATAAATCAATCAAAAGTATAATTAAGAGTAATGGGTTGCAATCTACGATATTTAGTTTGATATTTCTTTTAAAAAAGGGATGATAAAATTCCTTTAAACCTAATCGATATAGTTAGATTGATTGTGATGAAGTTAAGTTTTGATTTTTAGTTTGTGGGGAAAATGATTTGAATGAGTTTTAGTTTTGATAGAATTGAATACGTTTAAAATCTAAAAGGATAAGGCTTATGATTGAATTTTAATAGTGAGGATAATTTAGTACTTTTACCTAATTTAGACACCCTTATCCCCTTTTGAGATTTAATTGTAAAGTTGCCTTTTGAGTTTAGAGATCTTTGAGCCGTATCCTCCATATCTTGATTTGGAAAGCTTATTTTTAGGATATGGCTTATCATGTTCGACCAAAAATGACTCTCAGCTTTATTAATACCCCAAGTTTTATCACGGGCTATAAGATCACTTACCATTGTTATATCTTCAGCTCCCTATATGGTTTCCCCTATGGGATGATTGATTGAATCCAAGAATCGGCCCATACATTAACCATATTTCCTTTCATATTTTCCAAATACAATTTTTCTAAATTTGTTCAACACCACTTAGAATGCAGCTTCCAAACCCAACTGTCTTTCTGGTTTGTCTTAGTTTTCATATGTAAAATATCTGTTTTCGGAAAATACCTAGCTTTTAAGATTTTAGAACTAACCTCCACCCATTTTTTGCCAGCATCGCAAGATTGCAATTTTCTATATTCTAGAAACCCAAACCTCCTTCGTAGGATGGATGTTTACAAAAAGACCGCTATGCTTTCAAATAAACCCCCTTTTTTCCTTATTCGTTTTTTCCATCAACATTTTCCCAATTCCCATAGATTTTGAAGTTTTATAAGTTTTTTGCAAATCTTTTTGGTATTCTAAAAGCGGTTCATTTTGAAACACTCACAAAAATTGTCACAGTTTTATCATTCGCTTTTTCTACTGTGGTTGGGTCACAATGTGGCGAGATGGTAAGAATTTTTGTAAACAAATTGGGCGCTACAATTTAGCACCGCTAAATATTCTAGTTAACAAAAGAACCCTCTCATATAGAGTCCAGGAATTGACGCCCGGCTAAGACTAAGTCTTATGGGCTAGATTGAGGTGCTAGATTAGCACTTAAGTGTTGCAATTCAAAAAAAAAGTGTGGCAAAAAAGTTAACACTAGTTCTCTCATACTCATTGCTAGCATGTGAACTAAAGATGTTAGATAGTTACGCTAATGATTCAACGCTTGAAAAACTACCTTTTCGCTGGAATGGTTCAGCGCCGAGAGATTTATTTTTGATCTCGATTTGATGAGATGAAAACTATTCAAGACCATTGGCGCGAATGGTTCAACATTGGCCGACGTGGATCGGCTAGATTAGCACTCACATAAGACTTAGGAGGTAGTCCCGATTGCCATCTAGGTGCTAGACTAGCACCCCATAAGACTTAGTCTTACTCCAAAGACGCCAGGGCCCACCTTATGTGAAGAGATCGTTTTTGTGTTGTTTTAGAAGGCGAAATGTACAGAGTTATTGTTTGTTTTCAATGCCTATTTATTTGGAAGCGTTTTTTGGGACCATGGTTTTTTTGTGGGGATCATGGTTTTATTTTGGGTAAGACATTAGAAGTAAATCTAGGTCACCCCTTATCTAAATATTTATATTAATACCAAAATTACCCTTTTCAATTAAGTTAGTGTAATGATTAATTGTATCATTAGGTTTACATAACTAGTGATTAGTACAAGATTAAATAAAAAATTAAACTAAAAAAATATTAAACTAAACTAAATGATTAGTGCAAGATTAAATGAAGATTAAAATAAGCCCAAAAAATTGAACAAAGGTTCGGTTGGGAAATATTTTTATGACGTAAACCGAACCTTAGTTCGGTTGGGAAATTTTTTTTTTCATACGTAACCGAACTATGGTTCGAATTGGGAAATATTTAGTAACAACCGAACTACTGGTTCTAAGTTGGGAAATGTTTTTTATGCAACTAGCCGAACTATTAAGTTCGGGTTGGGAAATATTTTTTTACGTAACCGAACTATTAGGGTTCGGTTGGAAAATATTTTGTGACGTTATCGAACCTTAGTTCGGTTAGGAAATGTTTTTGCAACGTAAACGGATCAGTATTATTTGGGAAATATTTTTGAAATAAATCAACTAAGGTTCTGGGAAATGTTTTTGCAACTAATCGAACTATTAGGGTTTGGTTGGGAAATGTTTTTTGCTACTAACCGAACTATTAGGGTTTGGTTGGGAAATGTTTTTTGCGACATAACCTTTTTTTTTTGCGAAATAGCCAAACTGTTCTTCATGTTCATCATTTCTATTAGGTTCGGTTAGTTCGACAAAGTTTTTTACATGATTCCTATCCGGACTTCTCTCTGCAACTTCCATTTTCAACTCATTTTGATGATTAATACTCATTTTCAATCGAACGAGGAACGTCAAGGAAAGAGAGAAGAAGAAGAGAATAATTTTTTATTTTTTTTTTTGATTTTGATTTTGGTTAATAGATTCATTTAGATTAGATATATATGATTAGATTTATATAGTTATTAGGTTAGTTTTAATTTAAATTAAAGTAAAGGGTAAACGCGTATTTACCTAACTTGAGGACACCCCTTATAAGTATAGGGAGGTTGGCCTAATAAGACCATGGTCCCAAAAAAAAAACCATGGTCCCTAAAAAATGGTTCTTTATTTGTGGCAAAGAGACGTGCTAAGCCTAAGCTCACACTAAAATATCAACTTTACATAACGGTACCGATACTTGAAGATGACACATTGTAAATTCCTTACTGTTTTTACCTTCCAACTGATGATGGTCTTAGCCTAACAGGGCACATATGTACTGATGACACTATTCATATGTTTAATATGATCCAAACTCCCAAGATATCACTCTCAATCTTTGTAGTCTGTAGTTGTACCAAACACAACAATTTGTATATTTCATGGTATCTTCCATCAAAGAAATTGAGTTTATGGCACTGTGTGCATTGTTCTTAAGATTTGTAGAAACAGGGTTTCCTTTAACTTTTAGAGAGCTACTAGAGTTTTATGGCAGGGTGCGCCTATATTTTTTTCCTAGCCAAATTGGGGTATACCCGAATTAATTGGGGTATACTCATTTTATTCTCATCCAAACTAGTGTGTTAAGGGGTGTCTAAAAAGTGTTAAAAGACCAAATTACCCCAAAAAAGAAACCATACCGACTAAAATCCATCCATAAAAATTTCAAAATCTTTTTCCAAAATTCTAACTATGAAATAAAAAAAAAAAAACAAAAACAAAAAACAAATTTGATTATACTGTTTTGAGATTGAGTATGATTTACATACTGAAAGTTGAGATTGGGTACAAAATCATACCCAATCTCAAATCCCTTACGATTCAACATTTTTATCAAAAGTCGGCAAGGTATTTTTGTCGACCCTGCCGACTAATACGTGATTCCACAACGCCGGTAGGGTATTTTTTGTCGACGTTGCCGACTAATATTAGTCGGTATCTTCCTAGCTAGGTTGAATAATGTGCCGACTTTTCATCTATGAAATTAGCATTTACAGGGTCGGCACGGTATTCATCCTTGTACCTTGCCGACTATAGCTTAGTCGGCAGGTTATGAAATTAACCTGGCTTGATTGGGGTATACCCAATAAGAAAAAAAGGGTCATTTTGAAGTAAAAGAGGTCACCCCTTAATCATATATTTTCTAAATGGCTAATATACCCTTGTTTAATTAACACTAAAAATCTGATTAGGTTAATTAATTGAGTTTAGATTAAAACTTCTCAAATAATGAAATTTTTGATTGAACTTTGGGAAGTTTTTTGATGAAAAAAAATTTGTTTGAAATTTTTTTTTGGAACGGAAATGAAAGCACACTACCCAAACACTTCTAAAGAGGGGATTGCAAAGTCAAGAATGAAATAATACTCAAAATTAGATCAAAATCAACACTTTCGCTTATGAAAGTATGAAAAGCTCCGCAAGGTCGACGAATGAAGATCATGACGACTTTATTTTTTTTAACACACAGTGGAGACTCATAAAAAATTTATTAGTCGACATGGTCATAAAAAAAACTCGCTACCGTTTGTGGAAAAATGTATTAGTCAGCAAGGTATTCAAAAAATACCCCGCCGGCTGTTAAAAAAAATTAGTAGTCGGTGTCTTCAAAAATACCCCTGCCGACTATTGAAAAAAATTTGTTAGTCGGCAAGATCTTCAAAATACCCCGGCTTGGCCAAGTTGAAAAATTTACAATCGCCATGGTCGTTATGAAAAGCCCGAGAAGATATGCATGTTACGACCTTGCCGACCAAAAAAACACGTAAATCACAATTTTCGATTTTTAACCTAATATAACAATCAAATCGCACAAAACAATGATGGGTTTGAGTTTAAACATCACTTATAGTCTTCTTTTCGCCGGTAGAGTCAACAATTTTCTTGGAAAATCAAAGTTGAAGATTTTTATATGGCTTCGGTTGATGGAAGATGCAGATGAAGAAGAAGAAGAGAAGATTAAGAGTTGTTTAGTTTTTAATTTTAGGGTTAATGAAATTAAGAAATGGATTTATTTTTAAGATTTAATTAGTTCAAGGAAATTAAAGTAAAATCACCCTTTTATGAAAATGCCGACTAGGTCCCCTTAAAATTGGGTATACCCCAATCAAGCCATGGAAATTAATACCTTGCCGACTAATCATGTATTTGTAACACCTTTCTCTGTATGTCAAAAATCCTATAATCTAAGTAGTGGTATTGTTTTGACTCATGACTTTTCATAGTCTAAGTAGGTATTTTTGTCGACCTTGCCGACTTTTCATACTTTCAGAACTGAAAATGTTGATTCCTTTTATGATTTTGAGTATAAAATCACTCACCAGCTCTACAATCTCATATTTATAAGTGTTTGGTGGGCAGTACGATTTCATTTCCGTTACAAGTAGAATTCTCAAAAAAAAAAAAAATCTCAAAAATCTACCCACATCCATGAGTTCAATCTAAAATAAAACCTAATTTCAAAATTTTAATCAACTAATTAACTAACTAAATTAATTACCCTAATCACATTTATTAGTGTTAATTAATCAAGGATAGATTAGCCATTTTTGTAAATATATGGTTAAGGGACTTTGTGTTTCACTTCAAAATGATCTTATTTTGCCTCATTTGGTATACCCAATCAAGCCAGTTTTTTTTTCTTTTCCTATCTCAATATTATTTATTTTAATTAAAGGAAAATGGAGTACAGGAAATGACTCTCTCTAGCCTCTATGACTCATTATATTTCTCTGGTCTAGAATAGAGTAGGACTCGACTCTCTACCCGTAAACACAACAATTTACTTGCATATAAATGAGCGGAAAACGGGTCATATGACCACAACCCATAAAGTGTGGGAGTAATGGACTTGTAAAATATAGGTCTGGGTGAAAAAGACATAAGAAAAATTAGTCATACGTACCCTTAACTTTAAACTTTATTCTTTATTATATCCTTTTCTCTCTTATTTATTTCTCACTCCAATTTAAAATTAATCGCGAGAAAGGTCTCAACTTCCCAAATATAAGCTCTGATTTTAATAAAATTTATATTTTTGGAAAGGGCTCGAAAATCTCTACAAAAGATCCATTGTTGATATGAAATTCGAAAAAAAAATTTATTTTAACCTGCATCACAGATATACATTATGCACCCAAAGTAACCGGGCCAAAATTTATTTTTTATAAAAATACGTATTATGCACTCAGGTGCAACTTAGCCAAAATTTATCTTCTATAGGAATATGCGTTATGCACCAAGGTACAACCTGACCAAAATTTATTTTTTATAAGAATTTGCATTATGCACCCAGGTGCAATCTGGCCAAAACATTTTTCCTATACGAATCAGAAAAATATACATTATGCACTCGGGTGCACCTACGCAAAACCTATTTCCTATAATGCTATATGCATCATGCACTCGGGTGCATCTTGTGTAATTAGGGGCTAAATCTAGGTTTATCCTACTAATCAGCTGTAATATAATATACACAACCAAAATCGTTTAGTTCATGATCTCGAGCAATCAATCCGCCACCATTACCATTACATTCACCTTCAACACATAAACCAAAAGTAAGCCTTCAAGAAGAAAAGAATGGGAACAACAAGAAAATATACATTATGCACTCGGGTGCAACCTGGCTAAAATAATTTTTTCTATTAAAATATACAAAATGCACTCAAGTGCATCTCGTGGATCAATCTAGGTTATAGTGTTAGTTAGTTGAAAGTTATAGTAAAGAAAATATTATTCTAGTATCAAACTGCTTCCGGTATCACTTCTTACTTTATAGCCTGAAACTCAACCAACCCAACATAGTATGAGCACCATATACTCTCCTTTATTCAATCATTGCCTCAAGCCGTGATCGACTTCCCATTTTTTCTTCCCTCCCCGGTTACTCTTGGCCGCAACACCTCGACATCATCACTACCATCTCGTAGATTCCTTTGCAAATCGTAACTACAACAACAAACAACATTCATTGCTAACATTTCATCCATTCTACACACCGCAACTTCATTTAAACCTTACCAAAGATCACTCCAAAGAAACCCATTCTCACCGCCTCAAACCACAAATCTCAAGCACTCACCAACATTTCCTCTCTAATTTCAAATCAATCTCTACTCCATCTTTGCATGTCCATCACACACTTCTTCATCAACCATACAACCACCACCATAACCATAACAACCATCACCACCGGTTCAATGGCAGACAACAACAATCACTCAAACGAAATGCATCCATCTCCAATTTTCTCTTCCTGAAATCGAACTCAGATTCCAATGAATCATCACAAACAGCTCCCAAAAAGCATCACATCAACCACTTAGTTGAATCCACAATTAGCAGTAACAGATCAATCCTAAAACCCACCGAAACAGCAGTAACCGTCTTCTAATTCTCAGCTAACCCATCTCCTTCTTCATTACAGACTTAGCAGTAGCAACACATGAAAATCAACATCTTCTTATCTATCTTGTTACATCGGCTACCAGATTCAAAACCCATGGCTGTTTATCAATTTCTCCACAGAAGCAACTCAGATCCCTTTTCTTCCCCCAATTCAAGCTAAACCATCCTTTCCTTATGTTCTCGAACTCGAATCATCTCTGTAAACAAACACCAATTCCAAGTCCGACAACAAGAAATAATGATGAGTTCATATCTAAAGTCTCCTAATTAATCAAAACCCACCACTGTAAATCAAACAATTAAGAAAAAAATCAAGATCATAACCTCAATTGTAAGCAAACAACTAATCAAGGAAAACATAAACTCTCCTCTTTGTTCAAAATTTTCCGATTGATTGGATTATTTTCCGATCGATTGGTTAATGTTTTTTTTTCTATGTGTTTGTTTGGGAAGAACCAAGAGACTGTGGAGAGGATAGAGGAGAAGAAAGATAGAGATGAAAGTCTTCACGTGACTTTATCTTTTTTGTACAAGGGTATTTTGATAACTTAATAATATATAAGATTATTTTATTTGGGGCTAATGCCCACAATGGCTATATGAACCATAAATTTGAATATATGCCTATTTGAAAGGTTGGCATAGTTTACTTGTCTTTTAGACCCAGGAATTCAAATCCACGGCCTATTTAACCAAAAAACTGTATATAAATGAGTTTATGGCACCGTGTGCATTGTTCTTCATATTTGTAAAAACAAGGTTTCCTTTTAACTTTTAGATAACTACTAGAGTTTTATGGCAGGGTGCGCCTATTTTTATTTTTCCTTTCCCATCTCATTTCCCATTTCCCACCAATCTTCCTTCCTTGGGTTATTATTTATTTTAATTAAAGGCAAATAGAGTACTATGATTCTAAATAGCCTCTTTGACTCATTATCTTTCTTTCTCTAGAATAGAGTAGGACTTAAATGTGTACGAAAATAGAGTACACCGTACCTACTCTGTATTTTCTGGTATGACAAGACTAAATGTGTCTCAGGCAATTAATGAGTCTACTGGGAACCATAAAACTCACTTTAAAAAATTGAAAATACAGTTGGTAAGAACCACATTAGAAGATAATTTGTAAAAGAAATTGTCTTTTTTTTTTTATACGAAAAGAGAGTATCGGCTCCTAGAAGGATTGCCTACCCCCGTGTTATAACCGTTGTGATACCTGTGCTAACTCTAGCAACATGATCGCTCAAAAATAGAAATAGTGTTTTTACAAATTCAAATCAAACTGATTCCGAGAAATTTGTAAAGCATGCATGATAGTAGATAAGTTCTCTCCTCTCCATATAGAGTCACAAAGAAAGGAGACTCTGTCTGCCATTTA
>JAJJWW010003483.1:0-158602 GCA_023531295.1 Papaver armeniacum | reverse complement strand
TAAGTGTGTTTTGAGTGTGTGAAATGCTCATGCAAGAGCATGTGTGAGTCGAAGTGTGAGTGTAACCGACAAAGTGGTCAAGGTGTACGTATGTGCCGCCAACTCAAGAATGTGTCCGAGAGGCTTTAAATATCTCGCTTGTTTTTCTCGAGATTATTATTGAAATCAAAACTGAGAAAACCGGGGCTGAAGATTGTCTATGCGACATTCATCTTCTCAACATGGTATCGAATCTTTGAACTCTCAACCTAGTTTCAAAATCAAATCAAATCACATCTTACTGACTTTCCTTCAGCATGCAACATCGATAATGCACATCCTACCATTAACTTTCGAACCTCAATCGAGATACTTAACGGCTACAAATTATTCTCTGTGGAAATCTCGGTCATCGGCTCGCCGCTACTTGCGAGCTACAATCTTCTGTCGATTTGTGAATGGTTCACTTCATTGTCCGGCCAGTGTTACGTTAAAATCTTCTCCTGCTTTGGTGTTGCTTGTGCTGAAGTGACTTCGATTTTGTTGATAATGATCCCACGAGAATGACTTTGTATTCGATCTTGAATATGATTGTTAGGAGTGAGTCAATTCTGCTCTTTTATCATGAGTTATTCTCTTTACGCTGTCGCAGAAGAAATACCACATCTCAAGTCATGCGATTGCACTAACTCTCATGAGGTACTGGAATCGGTTAAGAACAAAACTACAACTCTACTTACTAAATCTCGCCTCTTACAACTTAAAGCCAGTCTAGTTGGTTGGAAGAAGCTCGGATTGATGCTGGATTTACTTTAATACAAAGCTCGTTCCATCTCTAATCAGATTACCTCAAATTGATACGATCTATTCCCGATGAAGATTTAGTGATTCATATTTTACATGGTTTACCTTGAGTTGAATGCTTTTAAACTTCAATTTGTACTCAACAATTGAAGAATGAAAACTTAATTACTTATCATCGAGCTCTTAGGTTTACTATTATATCGAAGAAGCTAGAGTTAATGCGAGTCCAACATAGATCTCTACCACTTATACGCAAGCGTTACTCAACAAGCAGTTTAACTCAGGACCTAATTCTTCCGATCAACAATTCTCTAGCTCCAATGTTTATTCACACAATACCTCTCCACACAATGATTATCACATTACTTATCGATCTGGTAGGTACTCCATCCTGGTCAGATTATCCAAGTCAAAGGAATGGCAGTAACTATGGCAGAGCTAATAATTGGTTTTAGAGGCAACAAGAATCTTGGTACTTCGAGAGGTTTCGTGAGGTGGAAGAAATGGAGGCTGAGAGGTGGTAGACAAGATAACTCTCAACTTTTATCCTCGAGATACAACCTATTATGTCAAATGTCAACTGCAAGAAAATGGTCATCTAGCTCCAGTCTGTGATATAGATATGCACCAAGTGACTATTCAATGCAAGCTTATAACACTTCTAATGATTCTTGTGTGTGATTATTATGATGATTATTGGTATCCCGAACCGTGAAGCCTTTCTTGCTTATAATGATGACTTATCTTCTTCTTCTTCGCTAGATACACGATTCACGGTGCTACACATCACATCACCTATGATCGATCCAATCCTCGATCTTCGCTCGAATACCAAGGCATGATCAATTGAGTTGGAAATAGATCGAGTTCGCATATAACTCATCTTCGGTTCTTTCACTTTACAACATAAATCATTAAGTTTACCATTTCAAATGTGCTTCATGTACCCTCTATAACCAAGAATTTAATCTCGGTTCTTCAATTTACTAAGGAGAATAACCGTTATTTTGAGTCCTACTCTGACAAGTTTCTCATCAAGGATTTGGTTACCCACAAGTTCCGCTTCATGGTCTTGTTAGAGATGGTCTATATCGCATGGAGTTTACAATCGCACAACTTAAACGAGGCTCTTTCATCCTGGTTTATCTTCTTGCACCTAATGGCACAACTTGTACATCCAACCTTACAAAACACCCAAGCATATTCTCTCATCAGTGAATGAAGTTATTGACACTCATTTGAATTCAACACTTTGCTCATCATCGCGAGTGACCTAAAGTCATGCTTTGCTTTATCCTACCTGGTACAAGCTTCAATAATGTTCATGGTCCTTTAGATATGTTTATTCGAGATGTAATGGGTGTCACCACTGTGTTCCATTAATGGTTACAAATATTATGTTTCTTTCATAGATTCTTTCTGATAGGTTCACATGGCTGTACCCATAGCTTATAAATCGAAGTTCTACCCACATTTGTTAAGTTCAAAAATCTTGTTGAGAATCATCTTAATAGAAGAATCAAATTTATTCAACTGGATTGGGGTGGTGAATACGAAGTATGTCTACTTACTTGGACTCTTAGTGGCATAGGACATAGAGTTTCTTGTCTCATGCTCATGCTCAAATGGCACATTACTGAAGGAAACATAGGCATATTGTAGAAGCTGGTTTGACCTATTGCATCATGCTTCCTACCAATATCTTTTTTGGTCTTATGCATTTGAAACCGCCAATACTTGATTAACGGATTGCTTCTACACCAAATTTGGACCAACTATCACCTTTAGAATGCTTATTCAATGTGAAACCTCGATTATCTTTTCTTACACACATTTGTGCTCGTCTACATCCAAATTTGGACCAAGTTCGATTACATTGCAATTTTTTTTCTTCTAACTAGAACTTTTCTGAAAAACTGTATATTGAGTTGGTTACGTCGCAATTTTTTTCTAACGAACTCCCTTAGTTCAAGTTGCACTTCACAGTTTTCTTCTCATCCGGAACTTTTCTATGAAAGAAAAACTCATTAAAGCCTAGGTTAACTATGACTGTGGTTTCAGAAATATATCCAAAGTACACTTGCGGATGAGTTCGCCTAACTGTTCTTCATATTTTGTAGCTGGAACTTTTTAACCAAACCAAATTAATTTGTAATTGTTCATTTTGTGAATGTTTTGGCCAATTCAAGTACCGTTAACTAAATTTCAAATTTCCATGAGTACCCAAAACATCATACTCTTGTTGTGGGCTCTTAAAGAAAAAGATCTTAACTTTTTCTTTTCAATACCCTCATTTTCATTATCACCTTCATACTAATGATCATCCAATGCAGGACAAGAGGTAAAATGGAGATTTCTAAACCGAAACCAAGAGTATTTGCTTCAAGTTCAAAGTGTGTGTGAGGACATATCTGTGCCCACTTGTTATACTCGAGGCCGGTAAAGATCCCGGATGGAGAGCCACAGATGGATGAAGAGATTACTTCTTTACTTCAAAATGGCACTTGGAGGTTAGTACTTTGATCGTCGATGGTCAAAATGTGATTGGTTGTAAATGGATTTTCAGAATAAAAAGAAGGAGCGGATGGTTCTATAGAGAGATATAAAGCTGAGTTAGTGGCTACAAGGATATAACCAAGTGGGAAGGCATTGACTTATCAGACACTTCGGTCCGTGGTTAAACCCACATGTTAGAATCATTCTCCTGTTTCTCTCTGTAAGACTGTGGGTGAGACAACCTGATGCTGAAGAATGCATTCTTACGTGGACATTTAGTCGAGGAAGTTTTATGGTTCAACCACACAGTTATACGAGATAAGATTCTTCCCGATCATGTGTAAGCTTAAAGGTCTTTATATGGTTTAAAAGCAGGTCCTAGAGCTTGGTTTGAGAGATTAAGCAAGTTCTTGTGTTCTCATGGCTTTCTACCTTCAAACAGATGCTTTCTCTCTACGAGGTCACCAATCATTCGCACTTTACATTCTCATTTATGTGGATGATATTTTAGTCACTGTGCGGTTCACTAAGGACATTGACAATCTCGTTGCTGCCTCTTGGTCAGAATTTGCTATTAAAGACTTAGGATCTCTTTCATTTTTCTTGGACATTCAAGCAACAACTAACTCGGGCAGGTATCTTACTATCTCAAAGAGCAATACATTACCAATTTACTTATCAAAACTAAAATGAATCTTTGCTAAACCAACCTACACCTATACCTATCATCAAAATGTATATGGTGCACACTACACCATTTGAGGATCCTGTTTTATATAGAAGTACGGTGGTGTTCTACATACATGATATCTCTGATCACTGAACTGACATTACCTCTGCTGTTAACAAAGCTTGTCGACATATGCAACTTCCTACCAATGAACAACTGTCTATTTGTCAAGAGAATTTTACGCTAGCTTAAATGGCACTCTTTCTTTTGTGTACGCAATTTAAAAGAGCAACAGCCTGTAATTATAGGCATGCTCAGGATCACTGATTGAGTGGTGATATATCCGGTAGTAAGATCAGCTGGTGGTATGGCTATTTTCTAGGTTCAAATGCGATTTCTGATCTAAACTGAAAGTCGTATCTGGATCAACATCAGGCTTCGGATACTGGTGCTCTAGCGATGCTACTACTGAAATTGTGTGGGTTCCGATCTATTCTCTGCGAGCTTCATTTTCATCACTAAGAGTACCGAGTTTGTGGTGTGACAACATGGGAGCTACCTACCTCAACAAATCCTATCTTTCTGTGAGAATGAAACATATTGAAATAGCATTTCATTATGTGAGAGAACTTGTTGCTTCGAGGCGTTTAGATGTTTGTTTCTCTCACTCGAAGATCAACTAGTTTGATATTTTTATTAAGGCACTCTCACAGCTCGTTTCTGCTCTGCTACGGCTCAAGCTTAGTGTCCTGGTTTCTCCAAACCACGATCTTTGGAGGGGGTGTCAGTATATCGAGTGTAAGTGTGTTTTGAGTGTGTGAAATGTTTGTGTAAGAGCATGTGTGAGTTGAGCGTGTGAGTGTAAGCTGTGGTGGCTTGAAGTGTGTATATGTCATGGCTATAACCCAGAAAATGTCAGGAGTTTTTAAATATCTCTAGTGTTGTTGTTCGAGATTATTATTGAAATAAAAATCGAAAACCGATTGAAGATTTTTCTAGCGACATTTATCTTCTCGACATGGTATCGAGATCTTTGAATTCTCAACCTAATTTCAAATCAAATCAAATCACATCTTACCAACTTTTTTTTTTCATGGCAACATCCGATAAACACATCCTCATTAACTTCAAACCTCCATCAAAATTAACGGCTACAAATTATTCTCTATGGAAATCTCGGATAAGCTCTTCTACTACTGCAGCTCACAATCTTCTTCGATTTGTGAATGGTTCACTTCGTTGTCCAGTAATAGTATGTTCGCAAATCTTCTCCTGCTGAGTTGTTGCTATTATAAGTGCTTGATTTTGTTGATAATGATCCACGAGAATGACTTTGTATCTAATCCCGAATATGATTATTGGGTGAATCAAGATTCTGCTCTTTTATCATGGTTATTCTCTGCTTGTCTTGAAGAAATACACTCTCAAGTCATAGATTGCACTTATTCTCATGAGATCTGGAATCGGTTAGAACAAAACTACAACTCTACTACTAAATCTCGCCTCTTACAACTTAAAACTGAGTCTGAATTGGTTTGAAGAAAAGCTCGGATTCAATGCTAGTTTACTTTAATAAAGCTCGTTCCATCTCTAATCAATTAGCTCAAATTGATCGATCTATTACGATGAGATTTAGTGATTCATATTTTACATGGTTTACCTTCGAGTTCAATAGCTTTTAAAACTTAATTTGTACTCAACAATTGAAGAATGAAAACTTAATTACTTCATCCGAGCTCTTAGGTTTACTATTATTCTGAAGAAGCTAGAGTTAATACGAGATCCAACATAGATCTCACCATTATGCTTGATAAGCGTTACTCAATAACGGTTTAACTCGGGACCTAATTCTTCAGATCAATAATTCTCTAGCTCCAATGTTTATTCACCACAATACCTCTTCACACAATGATTATCCCATTACTCTAATCAATCTTATGGTGGTACTCCATCCTGGTCAAGTTATCCAAGTCAAAGGAATGGCGTAACTATGTATGTAGCTAATAATTTCAAGTTTTAGAGGCAACAAGAATGCTGCTGTAATTTCAGAGGAGGTTTCAGAGGCGGAAGAAATGGGAGGCAGAGGCGGCAGATGTGATAACCTAACTTTATCCTCCAAGATACAACTATTATGTCAAATGTCAACTGCGAAAAATGGTCGTCTAATTTCCTTTATGAGGTATAGTCATGCGGTTATAGTGAAGTGAGAATCCTGTCTCTTCTTTTACAACGACCAATGCAAGCATTTTTCCATGCAAGCAGACTTGTCTAAAGCTTATGCCAAAATTTAAAGGAAAAGAGGCATAGCCAATACGATAGTCATACAAGATTTTCCGAAAAATCAAAAGAATTAAGGCATTATACATATTATATTCGGGTGAGAATCGAAAGGTTTTGCCAAGATAAAAGAAAAGAGGCAATCAAAAATACTCACATTCATAAAGTTGCTTAACTTCCAAAAATAAAATAATAATGTTGGTTATTTTTTTTTATTAGAATAGCTTTAGTTATTCAAAAGGCGTGAGCCGAGCTTGTTGCTAGGTCCCAACTGTTTTCTTGTAAAAATGTTTTACTTTATTTATAATAAATAAAAATAATATAATAATAATAATGAAGATGCTCTTTCTTAAAACTAAATTATACTCTCATGAAAAATAACTTCAATTTGGGTTGAATATATATAAACTAGCTAGATCACCAAAGAAAATCAAACTACAGGTAACAAGAAACCACTAAAAAAGAGAAGAAAGCAAAGAAAACCTTCTCACAAAAGGGCCAAGATCGAGAAAACTCAAAAATACATGTTATGAACTTTTAGCTTCCACTTGAAAACCTAAATCCTCAAAAAGATCCCTTTAAGATATGTTTAGGAAGAGCCCATAGATAAAGTATTTGCTTGACGGATATTATCGTGTCACCTTCAGACTGAGATTTATTACTTAAAGAAATGCCTAATTCTTTTTCCAGCCTACTTTGACCACCAAATGGCATAATTTTGTCTTTCGTCTCCAATCCCATGAAGAGTAACTTCAACTTTGGACTCAATATGTATCAACTAGCTAGATTCGGATGAATCTAGATGCTTAAACTAAATCTTTTGAAGTTATTTTGTTCATAAAAAACTTGCAAGTGATTTCTCCGACGTTTCCCCTACGTAATGCCACTCTCAAGAGTATAAACTTGGACAAATTCTTTGGTTAGAGGATGCTTAACATCAATTTCATTTTGGGTGTGGATTCTTTTCAAACGACCTCGTACTTGTTATTCAAAGGATGGTAACAAACCCACTCACACCGATACCAGCATTGTAGTTTCACTGGGAAGGTTGATGTATTCTCACATCTTTGGCATCAAAAAGAAAAAAAAAAACGTTTGATGTATTCTCGAGTGATTGGACCTGCGAGGAGATAGACAAGACAAGATGGCTTACACAAAAATACGGTAAGAAGAATCAAGCAACCATTGCAAAAAGCTAATGAATGATGTTGCATTTGCCATATTTCCGCTTATTTATAAAAGGATGTCGATCTTTGAAAGTGTTTTTTTATGAAAACAATGGTTACGGACTCTTATCTTCATATTCTCCATTACAAAGTTGAAGGCCGACGCTGACCCAATGAGAAAACCGGACAATTACCATTACCTGCTTAGAAACTTGACTTGCAGCTCTGCGAGGACTCAAAGTTTATGCACAATATCTAACAAACTAATATCCGCGATGATCAATATTACACAACTTGTATTACCATACGTATCGATGCTTCATCTCCTCTTCGATCGTAAGTATTAGAAAAGGGTTAGGAAGAGAGAACATAAAAAGAAGCAAGAGAATTTTTCCTTTGTGTTTGGTTGTTGCTTCTTCACTTAATTTGTTATGAGTAAATAACGTTAATGTTGTCAAAGATTAAATCCTATATTCACACTTGTGGAGGTTATAGGACACTTGGCATAGAGAAAGAAGAAGGCTTGGCTATTAAGTACACATGGGAATTATCTAGTAAAGTCTTGGCAACCAAGTTTACTTTGCTTGCAAGGTTTTACTACTTGGATGTCAAGTATTTTGCTTGAATCCCAAGTACTTATCTAGTATAAATAGGAGGGAGCTCATTTGGAGATAAACACACCAACTCTAAGAGCCTTATGAGTTTTCTCTCCTACTTCTCTTCTACTTTCTATTTGTGAGGATATAGAGCAATATTACTAGAGAGTTATTTTAGTGTTATGATTAGCTTCTAGCTATTCGCAGTTAGTGATTGATTCATCAATCTTTGAGTGTTTTAATTCTCTTGTAAAGTTCTATAATAAAGAGTTGATCGTAGCCGTTTGTGGATGTAGGCGTCTTTTGCGAACCACGTTAATTCTTGTGTTCTCGCTTTCTTGTTTCTTTTAGTGTGCATCTTCTTTAATTTTACTTTACTTCTACATTGATCCAAAGAACTAGTGTCTTGTGGAATTATTTACAAGTAATCCCAACAAGTGGTGCGGTGAGCGTGGAGAGGATCATAGTTAGAAGTAAAGATGTCGGCTTCCACATCTGCAGTGGAGTTTTCTAGAAGGTGCATGGATTTGATATCATCAAGTTCAATGGAAAGAATAATTTTTACATCATGGCAATCGATGTAAAAGATATTCTTATTAGCATGAAACAAATTAAAGCAATCAAGGAGAAGCCAACAGTCTTACCAAAAGATTGGGCCAGATGAAGAAAGTGGGCTGACCTTGATATGGAGGCTTGTTCAATTATTCGCTTGTGTTTGTCGGGGAAATTACTCATAATTTTTCAGTGAAACTTCGCAAAGGTTTTTTGGGAGAGAAATTAGAGAAGCTCTACTTACAAAAGGACTTGACTTGGAACTCTACTTGAAGCGTAGACTCCATGCCTTTCGGATGGCTTGGGTAATGTTGGTCCTAATTGAACACATTCAAGTGTAGTACTTCTAAGTTGTTTGACAAGAATCCTAAAAAGAAAGGAATGAGTTTATTATGAGCGAGGAGGTTATGATAACCTTAATAGGAGGCATTGAAGCTATAATATATCTGATTAAGTAACTAATGATGATAATTTGATAAAAATCCTTAGACCACCTCTTTCTCCATTGCAAATTCACTCAGAAATCATGTTTGCCTCTTGGCCAAAGATAAACCAGCATTCGTGGGTCAACCATCAAAGAGGTAATAAGCAAATGGCTGCGGATACAAGATCAAGGCAGATCTTTTGGAATTGGTGCTTGCCTCCTTGGAGCAGCTGGTCTTGAGAAAAACTGAAAGCTAGAATTGAGACCATTGAATCATTCTAACCACTTAGGTGAATCTTCACTTAACTTGTTTGTGTGAAGATTGCTTTGCAGTTGGTCACAAATGACCAACGTGCTATTCATTTTCCGTGTCATAACTTATTAATATGCCATTCTTAAACCCATAAATTAATCTGGAGCTGCTCATTGTAGGCTAAAAGTGAGAACTTTCGAACTGAAGCTTTTTTTTTTTTCTATTTTTAAATGAAGCTAAGTTGCTCATCATTGGAAAATCCCAATTGGATAAGTCAAGTAGTTGTTATATAGGGTGTGTATATGATGAGCTAACATGGTACCATAATGTGTTCGGGTTAACGAAATAAATTGCCATTTGTATTTGTTTCTTGAGGTTTCTCCAAGAGTTTGTTGGATATAGTTTTTAGAAAATTAAGGACCCTGGACCAAGTGTTTGAACTAGAACGTAACTAAATCTCCCACTGAACTAGAACTAAATCTTCACCGCCTTCTTTCCTCTCACTGGTTTTGAACTAGAACGTAATTGCCATTAGATTTCATTGCTGCAATGGGACTCAATTGGTCAATGTTAAGCTTACTTATTCATAGCAACCTGCCAAGTCGTTATGTTTCAGAGCCACCGGACATCAAAGGATAAGTCATTTCCGAAAGTTCTCATTTGATTTTATAATACTTGTTATTTTATAGGTTTCTCTTGTTTTTGGTTGTGGTGGATTGTATATGACGAACGGACTTTCTAGCATAACATTAAGTATGAGTTAGTGACAGGGGACTTGTCATTTCCCATTTGTAACCACTTGCAATAATTCTAAACAAAACTGGAGAAAATTAAATTCTCCAAGGAGAGAAGGTTTCTCAAGGCTTGATATTGAATGATCGATATTCACTAATCACTGACCGGACATTAACAAACCTTTACCCAGATACCCCCTTGGGCTGACTATAGGCACGTGGGAGCCAAGATTAATGGAGTGACATACATGAAATATCGGCAACATTGCCACTAAATTTCATCACTGTGCCACTCCACGGGTATCAGTGGGCTAATTCTATGGGCCTCTTCTGCGTCATTGACGAGATAAAGCCGCGAAGGGCACACATTAGGGTTTAGTTCTTCTTCCCATTGATAAGGGCACAAGTTAGGGTTAAGGACGTAGCTATAAATAAACTTAGGGCTGCACAAGAACCGGTTGAGAGTACTGGACCGGAGTGGAACCTAATTATCGAACCCGGCACCGGTCTGCCGGGTCTGAGATCTGCGATGCGAAAGTTGAGAACCGGTCTAGACCGGTACAGACATCGGTTCTAGGAGGAGTACCGGTAAGAACCGTCCCAAAAGAACCGGTTAATGTAGTCCGTTGATATCATGGTTATGTTTAATCCTATCTATCCTAGTTCGTTTCACCTCTTCCTTTCATCGTCTTCCCACATCAGGGCTTCATATCGAGACTTGAGAGAAGAAATGAAAAAAACTTGCCCTTCCATTTTACTTCTTCTTCCTTCTCCATTTCCATTCTATTTTCATTTCTAAGTTCATTATTTTTGTTTACCGATAGCGATTCCATAGTTAAGATTTGTATAATAATGAGAAGATGAAGAAAATGAGATCTTTGTTTACCAAATCAACCATGGTTCTTTGCTTAAATGCAATCGGGAGATGGGTGTTTACCAAATCGATAAGATATATCATTTTTTGTTACTTTTGTTCTCCAATTTCGATTTGATTCGTAAATTTACTAAATTGAAACCCTAGATTTATCTAATTTGGGTTTCTTTAATTCCATTGATTTCATGGTAATAATTTTATTAATCATAAAGTGTATGTTTTTTTGAATTTTAATAAATATGAGATGGGTTTTTGTTGGATTTCATTTTGAGAGGTTTACGTATTGGTGATGTCGATCTGATGCAAAGGATGGCTAAGTTAGTAGTTGCATTGCCTTGCTAGTTTGGAGATTAATAGGTTGGTTCAATTTATCAGAGAAGAAGAAATTGGAGATTATTAATATGAGTTTGAATCGTTTGATAGTTGATGGATTGAAAGTTTTAAAAATGAACTGTTAGTCGTTGTCTTGCTGCCATGGAAGAAATGCACCTATTGCTGAATGGAAGAAGTATAACCTAGAGTCTAGGATTTTTTTTCTTGTTTTTTAGGTAAAAAAAAACCGGTACCGGCTTGTACCGGACTGGTACCGGAGGACCGGGACAACACCAAGTACGAGTACAGGTACCGGTCCTCAAAATGGGGTACCGGTCAACACCAAGTACAGGGACGGTTCCATAAGAGAACCGGGCCGTACCGTCCCATGTGCAGCCCTAAATAAACTAGCTATGTTGTTTCTCTTACTCAGCAGCCGTCTTCCTCTCTCAACAAATATTGTTTTAACCTCTCTGATCAAAATCCTGTTTATTCTAATTTTCTCTGGTAGGTTTAGATCTCTGTTTCCCCAAATGGATTGATGATCCACACATACACAATCGAAGGAAACCACCACCAGCATTATGATATTTCCTCTCAAACAGTTCTCTTCGACTTCATTTTTTGGTGTAGATAAGTAGATGATTCAGGCATTCAGCTGTAGAATAATCCAATGATTCTCCCCTCGTACATTTACGGTGCTACTAGCACTTCCTTGTAACAGTTCTATTTCCGTATAGCTAGGAATTGATGAAGAGCCACCAAAAAAAACTTTGATTAGGTTTTTATATCAGAATTTGTAAAATATGTATTTCAATTTAATTATTCCAGCAAAAATACGTAAAGATCTATTTGTATATAAATAATGATATCAATTTGTTGTGAACTTAAGTATCTTATTGGTTGTATACTTTTAAATTTTTTTCTTAGATTTGGAATTCCTGTTTCATAAACATTCAGTTCCAATTCATAAAAACATTGATCTTGAGTTTGGTGTTTAGTTGGCTTACGAATCAAACTTGTAAATGTATTATTATTATTATAAATTAGGTTTGCAGTGAGGTTTGGATAGACTAAAATATAAGCTTTGGCTTGAAAGAAAATTTACTGAGGAAGAAGTTTGGGGAGTCATCAAGAAATTGGGTGCTAATCTGGCACCCAGGGGCCGGATCGGTTTCTTTGTTGAATTCTTTAAATCTTGTTGGAACACTCTCAAAGAAGATTTCATGAGTCTGATTAAAGACTTTCACAGGTTTGGGTCTATTGATTGGAGATTTAATTGTTCTTTTCTTACTTTAATACCCAAAAAGAAGATTCTTGTACTCTTAAAGACTTTAGACCCTAAGTCTTCTTGGTATTGTGTACAAGATACTTTCTAAAATTCTTGCGAGAGAGGCTGAATAAGGTGATGCCTGATCTTATATCTGACTTTCAAGGTGCTTTTATTCATGATAAACAAATTCTAGATGGAGTTCTTATTGCCAATGAATGTGTGGATAGCAGATTGAAGTAAAAAAAAACCAGGCATTCTTTGTAAGATTGATATGAAGAAAGCTTTTGACAATGTCGGTAGGAAATCTTTATTTACTATGCTGCATAAGCATGAGTTTGGTGTGAAATGGATTTCTTGGATCAAGTGGTGTGTTACTTCTACACACTTGTCTGTTTTGGTGAATGACAGCTCTTCAGAGAAGTTTAAACCTAGCAAAGGTTTAAGACAAGGAGACTCCTTATCTCCATTTCTTTTCTTGCTGGTTGTGGAGATTCTTTCCAAGCTTATTAATGATGCAGTGGTTAGAGGTCAGTTAACTGGTTCCAATGTGGTGGATTATGGAACTATAATATCTCATTTGTATTTTGCAGCTGATACTCTTATCTTCTTTGATGCAAGTGCGATGAGGTCGAAATACTTCTCATTATTTTTTTATTTTTGAGTCTATTACAGGCTTGAATTTCAACCGGAGAAAAGCATTATGATAAGTGTTGGTGCGACAATGTTATTGGTGCTCTTTCTAACTGGGAAATTACCTTTTACTTATTTGGGAATGCCAATTGGAGCTCATTTCGGAGAAGTACTTATGTTTGGAGTATGTTTTGGTGAGAATGGAGCAAAATCTTTCTACATGGAAGAAGAGGAAATTAAAGAAAGCAGATAGAATTACTCTTATCAGAAGCTGCCTTGCAAGTTTGCCAATCTACTATCTTTCTTTGTTTCACCTTCCTGTTAGTGTGGAAAAGAGAATGATCAAGATAATGAGGAATTTCTTGTGGGGGGGTGTAGAAGGTATAAGAAAGCTAGTATGGGTGCATGGCTTGGTCTAAGATTTGCATGCCTAAGGAGAATGGGGGTTTGGGTGTGACGAACTTAAGAACAACAAATCATGCATTGCTTACCAAATGGATTTGGAAATACTCTAAATCTAAGCATAGTATTTGGAGGAAGATTATTCATCAAAAGTTTAAAAGAAATTAATAGTGAATTACTGGTTCCAGATGTTGATAATCATCCTCAATGTAGAAGCCTTTTGGAAAAATATGGTTAACCTGGTTCCAGAAGTGCAGAAAATTACTAGCTTTACTGTTATAAATGGGAAGGGTATTCGTTTCTGGAAGGATAGATGGTTGAACAGAGGTTGTTTGCAAGTGTTATTCCCGGTGGTGTTTCAAGTTGTTAAAGACAAGGATGCTTCTATTTCTGACATGCTTGGTGCAACTGGTTGGAATTGTGGTTTTATGAAAGCTCTGGATTGTTCCTATTCTTTCGAGGTTTGGGACTACTTTATCAAAGCCTCCAAGATTTCCTGGCCATTGTCAGCCACGTTACTACAACTTTTTGATGCTTGGAAAACAAACGTTCTGAATGACAGAGCTAGAGAGGTTTGGAAAATAATTCACTATGCGATGTGCTGGATGCTGGGGAAGGAGAGAAGTGTGAGAGTTTTCAATGCAAGACACCGATGTGCTACTGAAATAATAGATGATGAAAAATTCTAGTGGTTCTATGGTCCTCCAGTCTAGACACTTTCAAATATGTAGACTCCAATCTTATTTGGAGAGATTGGAACTCTCTTATGAGTGTGTAATCTCCTGAAACTCTATGATGGAGATCTTCTTTTAATATAACTCCTTCTTCGAAAAAAAGTATGTAAATCTAAACGAGGCTCCACCATCTAAATCGAAACTGCATGAACTTCTTGACTGCTTTGGTAGCCAAGTTACAAACTGCAAAATGTTTCGACCTGAGGATAATAAGCACGATCAAGAACAACATCTAATTCCATATCTCCGACTAAACATAATACGTCAAGCCATTGACCTCATTCCATTTGATGTGATAAAGGCATCTGTTAGGTTATGGGATGTCCAGAACTTCTTGTTAGCCCCATTCTTAATCCTATACCTTTGTCGAGGCATGTCGGTGTCGGGATTAGTGAAGTATAAATGTACATGAGTTAGCAAAGCAAGCTTTTGTGGTTAAACTCTTTTACTTGAATCGATAGGCCGAGCCGTTTTAGGATTATTTCAGTGGGCTAATTGTATGGGTTTGTTCTTTGCCTTGAGGTAAAGCCCCAAAGGGCACATATTAGGGTTTAGTCCTCTTACCCAAGGATGTACTTATAAATAAACCGATCTACATTGAGAGATGTTTATTACCCAACGCCGCCACCCTCGTCTCTTTTGTTTTAGATCTCTCCAATCCTCCATGACGATGATGATCCCCACATACACAATCATAGAAACCATCGGCATTATGATTTCTCCTCTCAAGTGTTTCTCTTCATACCAAGTCTTCAAGTTATGTGTGGCAAGGATCATTCAACGGTAGTTTTCTTTTTGTTCTTTGCTAATAGCGTTTTAAAGCGATTTCGGCATAATTTGAATAATAAAGTTTCATCTACAACTCTTGATTATCCGAGATGAATGGATTTGAATATTTGATGAACTTCACCTTCACAGGACACACCAAAAACTAGAATTTTCTAGCAATGTAATATGTAAGATCTCTCTGTAAATAATGATATCAATTTGATATGAAATTAATCTTGGGTTTGTTGTTTTGTTGGCTTAAAACTTATAAATGTTGGCGGTGATTGTACTTTCTTATAATATTCATAGATTATAAATTGTTCTAATGTTTACATTTGATAAAAAATCGATTTAATGCACAAATTGATCTTGGGTTTGTTGTTTTGTTGGCTTCCAAATTAAACTTGTAAGTGGATTACCATCCCTGTTAGAAAATAATAAATTGAGAAGTGAGGCTTCGATAGCCTAAATAGATTTTAAATCCTAAAATATTATTATTTGACCTTACACAATTATAGTTACTAGATTCAGCAGCTGACTCAATGGTGAATTTCTGAAGCTTGGGTTCACTGAACCTTGGGTTGAGTTGCTCGACTGTTTTGAGATATTTTCCGGCCAAGTCTTTTTGATCATTCATTCCTTGGAAATTGGCGTTCACAGAACCTTGGGTTGAGTTGCTCGACTGTTTTGGAATCAGAGATTTCTACATTTTTACAAATGTTTAAGGAAAAGTTGCCGTGTATTGGATATGGGGAATGTTTTCTGATTTCTAACAACTTCTAGCCTTTGCTCTTTATTGAAAAAGACTGTGTCTCCACCTCCACTTAACTTTCATGGATTCCACTTCCGATTAAAGCCTGAGGTACCAATTAACAGTGTTTACATTTCATTACTGTACCACCACAAAACCAACTCTTTTTTTGAATCAGAGAGGCTGAGTCACTTATGGATTATATCCATTTGGCATTTGGGTAATTGTATAGGCTTGGCTCTTCAGAGTTAAATCCCCAAAGGGCACACATTAGGGTTTAGAATGCTACATAATATTCTCTCTGTCACTCGAAAGTCTAAACCTGGCCGTATCCAATCTCTGTAAATCCAAGTAGGAAATGCCATTAGGTCCTAGGAATAATATATTAGGATGTGTCTAGTCCATTTGACCCAGTCAAATGTCTGTTTGGTCCTATTTGGTAATATAAATTATAGTTTGGTCCTAAAAATTATTTTTTGGTCCTACGCTGATGTCATGGATGAAGTAAATGTCACCTTGTAGTGGCAGAAATACCCTTTTGGGACCATGACATCATCCATGACGTCATCCTAGGTATATATATTCAATTATCAAGAGAGATACAATCATTTTCAGATTTACTTTCTCTCTCATCTTCTTTTCTTTTTTAGATCTACTTTTCTCTCTTTCTTTTCTTTTGTTTTTCTTGAATTTTTGATCTGCTGCATCTGTTGAAGATGTTCAAGACGACGACGAACTCGATCTGTTTGATGAAGAATACGACGAAATCATGTTGTTGCTGCTTGTGTTGAAGATGAAGATGAACTCTGTTTTTAGGGTTTTTTCTGCTGTTGTCTTTGATAAAGAAGATGATGAAGACGATGATGTTGAAGACGAAGATGTTGTTAATGTAAACAAGACGATGATGCTGTTGAAGACGACTATGATGTTTATGATGAGACGACGATGATGTTTATGATGTTGAAGACGACGATCTTTGTTGAAGACGATTTCTTTGTTGAAGACGAACTAGATCTGTTTGTTAAGATGATGTTGCTGTGGTGTTTGAAGACGACGATGTTGATGTTCTTTGTTGAAGACGTCGAAGAAGATGAAGATGATGATGTTTGTTCATTTTTACAAATGAAGTCTGTTTTTAGCTTTTTGTATGGACTTCATTCCGGGAATGAAGTCTTTCTTTTTTTGCTTTTGTATGGACTTCATTCCTGGGGAATGAAGTCTGCATTTTTAGCTTTTTGTATGGACTTCATTCCTGGGAATGAAGTCCTGCATTTTTAGTTTTTTGTATGGACTTCATTCACAGGAATGAAGTCTGCTTTTTTAGCACTTAAGAACTACTACAAAAATAAAAATTTAACACGAAAGGGTATTTTTGTCTGTTTTAAATTTTTAAATAATTATGGACCAAACAGTAAAGGCGTTTGACCAAAGGACTAAACAGACATGGGCCCACCTAAAAAAGGACCAAACGATATTTTTCCCATCCAGAAAACTCTGTTCATTTTGATTTTTTCTGCTTACGGAAGAGATGGGCTAATTGGGAAGATCAAAGATCCACCAGCATTATGAGATGACATGAAATCTTCTCTCATTACCTCGGATTCGTCCAACTTTTTCAACAAATTTTCACATTTAATAACAATGAATGTTTAAAGTTGATTTTGTAATCGTATTGATTTAAAAAAATTTTAACTCGCGGTGCGAGTTCAAAAACGAATTCGCAGCATCACAGGCGTTGGATGTTGTAGATATGACATCACAGTCGTTGGATGTTGAGACATGACATAAGTTCATAACTGTGGTTAAGTCATGATGTCATATCTGCAACATCCAACGGCCTGTGATGCTGCGAATTCGCTATTTGAACTCGCACCGCGAGTTCAAAACATTTTCCTGCCTTGGATTGTACTCAAGATTCAATTGCAATCAATGATTTAGTGTTTTTTCTAGGTATTTGAAGAAATTTTATTTCAGTATTTGTGATTACCACAACCAAATATGTAATTAGACTTCTCTTTTTAAATAAAAGTTTCTATTTGATCTGAAACCCCAATATTTTGGTATCTATAACTGTTTGATTTTGGTATTTTGTTTTGTGAAAGCAATGGTAATACTTGTTAGGTTTTTATTATCGGATTTTTGAGTGTTTTTAATGTTTTCACTTTGATAAAAATTGAGATTCTGTCCACAAATTGGATCCTGAATGAGTTTATTAACATTGAGGTTATGGTAGCATGGGATCGCTACTTGGTTTTTGTTTCTTATTTTATTCTTTCCATGTTTGAAATTTGGAACTTGAGGATACTAGCCACGCATGATGAATTCAAGTTTTCAACATGTTCTCATTATATACTTTGGGTCAAATTGATTCACAAAGTTGTTTGTTAGTGATGCTTCTATCTTTGCTTGATGATAACAGTTATTAACGGGCCAAGTCACATGACATTTGGATTATGCCTGCAGGGTGGACTAATCCTGTTTGCCTCCCTGCCTGTTTGTCCCTATCAGGTTTTCAATCATTAAAAAGAATTTGATTTCGAATATCTGGAAATGGATAATTAGGTTGATAAACATCTATCTATATACACAGTCAAAGCTCATCACAATGATTTCTTCTCTCAAAAATAAGGTTGGATATGGTTAAAGAATATCAACTTGAAAATTTTGAGGTTAAAGATTGGGATTTACTATATCTCTCCTTAAGTAAGTGTGGAGATTATGCGTTATTATTCATCTGTTGTGAAAGTCTATTTGAATCAACACCTCAGACTTTGAATGTTTTCTTATATACCAACTTTGAACAATTCTAATCAAATTGTTAAGAAATTCTGTGACAGTCTTAGATTTGAATGCCGGATACTTATCAATCTATAAATCACCAGAAAATTGTAGAGATTTTTATCATGCAACCTTTTCTTAAATCAGATACAGGAGAAAGTCTTATTTGGAGGACTATGTCTAGTGGGCTAATTCTGTGTGGGCTTCTTTTAGTGCTATATTTTTGTTCTTACCCTTGATAAGGATTAGGGTTTGCTTGATAAACTAGTAGTAGCTAGTAGCTACACTCTCTCTCTATTTTCACTGAACCAAGTTAGTACAACTTCGCTGTCTTTCGTCTTACTCTCTGGTTTTGAATCTCTAAAATAATCCATCCAGAAGAAGCTCTTCGTCTCATTTTGATTTCCTACTCAAATGGATTACTGGGAACATCCTCCTCGCATCCACCTACACAATAGCATTATGATATCTCCTCTCAAAAGCAAGTCAGGGAAGGTCAGAAAAACACCCCGGTATGCTCTGTTCATCAGAGCGGAAAATATGGATCCTCCTTTCTCCTACTACTGCTTGAGCTAGATTTTCTACGTATCGTTCTTCCAAGTGGTCAAGTTTTTGTTTAACTACAGAGATGTAACCAAACAGCATCCAGCTACCAGTAATTAGTCAGGAATCAAAATTTAAATTTTTGATTTTAAAACGTATGAGATTCCAGATTCAATTTTGTTGCCTTTGTATTTATAAATTTTATTCGATCGGATATGTAACACTGAGTTTCTAACCCATAATAATAATATGATCTTTTCAATCTGAACCCCCAGATTTTTGGGCATTTGTTGATATGGCTAGATTCGTATGTTTATGTTGGTAGTAGTTGCTTGAAGATTAAGTGGTGATCTTGGTGATGAATCTGATGATGAGAATAATGGTCATAAGTCGGAATTGAATGCAATTCCCTCGTAAATTCTTGAATTTGTTTGATTGGTTTGTCACTGAACTGCAGCAATTCTGGTTAGAACAACAGGAACAATGCATTTTCCGATGTTTCTTCTTCTTCATATTTAGTCACTTGAGTATCTATTTTGTTCTTAGACTTGGAAATGTTATAATTTTTCCTGTTTGACAAAAATTCAGTTTTTTGTTTTTTTTTTTTGTTTTTTTGGCTTCCGAAACAAAATTGTAAATGTTCGATGATCTTGTTGGTTGTAATTCTTATAGTATTCTTAGATTTTAAGTGTTCTAATGTTTCTGTTTATAAGAATTCAGATTTAATACATGGAATTGATCTTGAGTTTGCTGTTTTGTTGGCATCCAAAATTGAACTTGTAAATGTGTTGCAATCCCTCCTAGAAAAAAACAATAAATGGAGTTTGTTTGCGGTGAGGTTTGGATAGCCTATATAGAGATTAAAAGATATGGCACGAGTACTTGATCTTACACAATTATGGTCCCTTATTAGATCAGTAGATACCATGGGATGGCTTTCGGGTTTTACTTTGAGGCACATTTTAAGTTTTTTATGTTGGGATTTTGTAACTTTAGCAGTATCCATGATATCCAATTCAGGCTTTTTTTACTTGCAAAGTCATCACTGTATCATTACCCGGATCATTGTCTGATCAGGAGTTCCAATGTAGTGTGGGGATGTGTTATTGAAATATGGTAATGTATTGTTTATCTAATTACTGGTATCATGGTTTGCACTTGGCTGAAAATTTTCTTGACGGGAGTGTCAAGTATCGCCTACAGTTCCCCCTTCGGTAGAAGATGGACCTCTTGGGACAACAAATAAGTTTTTGAGTGTCAAGTATCGCCTACTTCGATACCATAAAATTGTATTATAAGTACGTTGTTTTAACTTGTTTGTATGATATTTTTTCTGGAGGATAACTTCCTGTTTGTATCAAATACTGATTTATTTCTCGGATTCTTGGGGAGACACGGAATTTTACCATTTTTTAAAGTCCCATTAGGCTAAAATCTCCTGATAGAATCAACTGATTTTTGAGAAAAAAATGCAAAATTTATGCAAGCTCGATCGGACATCAAGTTTTCTCTCGTTACCTTAGGTTCAAGTTTTCTCAACAAATTTCCATAGAATTTAGATTTCATAGAATTTATATTTAGCAAGGCTTTTTGAAGGAAATATTGCAAGGCTAACAAATTGGATCTTGGATCTGTTGATTTGTTGGGTTCTTCTGAATGAGTATATTAGCATGATTATGATAGCCTGAATAGGTTATGGTAGCCTGAATAGGAGGAATTGATGATCTTAAACAAATTGGATCTTGGATCGGTTGATTTGTTGGATTCAGCATCTTTTTTTTTTAAATGTTTGGATTTTGTTACTTGAGGATTCTAGCTTGGCTTGATATGTTTATGTTATTACTTTAGGTTGCTAAATGAATGTACCTAATTTGTTATTGAACTTGTCTTGTGTCAGAATTCTGGACTCAAGATCAGCGGGATAACTTACATGTAAGTAGAACATCCGCAACACAATTGGCATTACATTCCATTGCATTGCCACTTCGCTGGAATCAAATTAGAGTGTTAATCTCACTTATTCAAAGCAAACGGCCAAATCCTTTTGTCTTAGCGCCCTAGGAACATCATTAGTAGTACAACTTGGAACATCGTTATCAGTAGGACTACTCAGAACATCATTATCTATCCTGGGAGTTGTTTCCAATATTTTTTCTTCATCAGAGTGTATCATATACTCCCTCCGTTCCAATTTAGTTGCTTTTTTAGGGTTTCTTTTGTGTTCCAAATTAGATGATAGTTTTGGTATTTTTCCCAAATTTTCACTAATTTACCCTTGCTTTGGAATCACACCAGAGAATTAATACTCATCGTAATCAACACAAAAAATTACTTTAATTTTAAAATATACCCCATGGAGGATATATACTCAATCTTGGAATATTTGGTAGTACGTCCCAAGTAAATTATTATGGGATTGATAACTTTCCTAGAATCTAGAAACACAAAACTAGGCTATTTAACTCTTTAAGTGGGAATTAATATGGGTATTATTGGAAAGATTTTACTCTCTCTGATATTTCTTAATCTCCGTAAAAAACTCTACAACGTCAAGTAAATCGGAACGGAGGGAGTACTAGTTTATATGGGTATTACTTTTTCCATAAGTTCTCTTGTTCCAGTTCAGTTGTGCATATGATGATGGGCTGACCTGCTTGCATGAAGGTGCATGAGAATTATCATAGAAACTTGTCATTTGTAATAAACTTCTTTTATTCGACCAGCTGGGCGAAGTCCCTAAAATTCCTTGGGATTTAAAAACAATTTGAATTATATTTCTGGATCAAGTAAAAGAGGTTGTCAAATTGTTGAAAAACAATGGCATAACAGAGAGTTGTACAATTTTTACTCCCATTCTGATTTTGTTTGGTTTTTATTTTCTAGTTAATGTCTTGGCCTGGTAGTGGAATCAAATTATGCAGTGTTAAGCTCACTTATTCGTAGCAACCTGCCAAGTCCTATTGTTCCAGCACCATAATGCTCACAAGGACAAGGCACTCCTAAAAGTCATATCTCTAGCTACTTAAAACTCTCCATTTAATCTCTTTTATCAGTTTTCCTTTTCATTAATTTCTCTTGATTAGTTGCGTTGTATTGCATTTTACATGATGAACTGACCTGGTAACATAATGCTGTGTAGGAGTTAGCATCAAAAGAATTGGCCATAGCTTTTCCAAAATTTTAGAACCTGGACCAAGAGGGTTGACTGTCAAAAAGACCATGTTTGACTTGATAATTGGGATGACTGTTTGAGCCTGTTGGACGCATTGATGATAAGGGGCACTCATTAGGGTTCAGGATTGTAGCTATAAAAGCCACTACTAGAAAGAAATAGTTTCTCTTTATCTCTCTGAAGTAAAACCAAATCTTGGCCGCCTCTCTCCGGTTTTGGATCTCTAAAATCTTTTTTATTCTGATTTTCAATCTCTTTGTTTACCAAAATGGATTATTGGGATTGATACATACATCTATCTATACTACAGTCAATGATGGCTCAGCAGCACAATGATTTCTCCTCTCAAAAATTCAGCCACATCTTAATCGTCTCCCATAGGCGTATTTGGGATGAATATAAGAATTGGAAGATTAACAAGGTAAGAAGATGCTTGTTCACCTCGGTTGTTTGGCAGTTGGTGTCAAAAGTAATCTGGAAGGTGGAGGCTGGAGTTATCACCAATAATATGTTCACCAAGTTTCAGTTAAGATTGAATCATAGGTCAACTATTGATTCTGTCAAATTTTATGTATTTTTGAAGAAATTCAATTTAAATGTAAGGCTTGTGTTTATAAATAAAAGTATTCAGTTTGATAAGAACAGAGATTATATCCATAAATCTGTTCTAATCTAATGTCAGGTTATGCTGAATATAACTTTAAAGTGTAATACCTGTTAGTTGCTTGTTTGATTAGATTCCTACAGGAAAAGAACGAGATTATTAGGAATTGAAGCTGTAATATTCATACTTGATCTTTATACTGTTATGGGTTATAATAGTTCTGAAGATTCATCAGAGTTACCAAGCATGTAATCTCTATTGGATTTTATTTCCGAGCTCTTTTCTATCTTTGAATTTTGGAACATGAGGATATACTATCCATAAACGATTTATTCAAGTTTTCCATATGTTTTCAAATTATTCTATTTGTTAAAATTGATCAAGAAAGCATAATGATAAGCTTCCTACAGGCTGCAGTGTTGGCTAGATAGTTTGTCACACACCTGCAAAGAAGTTGAGATTGTTTAGTTTTGTTTATTTTTTCTTGAATCTGATAAGCCACAGGTGACCAGAAACTATCTGATTGAGTAAGCCAGGTGATGATAATTTTTGTCAATTGCTAAAATCTTCTTCTGTTTTGTGGCTCCTCTTCTTTATAAGATTCTCCCTTTTGCTGTAAAAGAAATAAAAATAAAAAATTCTCATATGGCTACTTTGTGGGAGTGGAATCGCAGAACGAAGATTTGGCCATTGCTTTCCTTTTCCATTTGGTGGAATTTGAAGGAAGAGAGGAATGATAAATGTTTTGCTAGTAAGAGAAAAGCGCCAAGAAAAAAGTAACCTTACGGTCCAGTTTTTGCGGCAAACTGGCAAATTTTCTGGATTCCCAGGTGAATTCGGCAATATGTCCGGTGTCGGTGGGCTAATACTGTGTGCCTCTTGAGGTTTTTAGATTTGATAAGGGCACCCGCTAGGGTTTGAAACCTTACTTGTATATAAAGATTGAGAAATGTTGCCCTCTTTTTAAAACAACTCCGCCGTCTAAATCTCTCTCAGCTCCGGATCTGTGTAATCAGAAACCCTTTTCATTTCAGTTTGATTTTCTTTCTGATCCGCCAAAAATGGATTACTTGGTTCATGATCATGATCCACACATAGACAATAAAAAAACCATCAACAGCATTATGATATTTCCTCTAAAAAATTTCTCATCGGCTACTTGGTTGATGATCATGATCCACACATCAGGTATGGGTGAGTTTGATTGGAGACATGTTGGAAAAATAACTCATCAAGGTAAGGTTTATGATTACCATTGAAACAGAACGTGCTTAGATGATAAATGCTGTTGAGTATAGGATTGTTTTAGGTCTCACTTTTAAGAGATGTTGTCACTTTTTAATACACTGATTAAGGGGTTGTGTATAAGAGACAAGAATCGACCATGGCATGATGGTTTTTCCTCTCAAATTTTGTCTCCCGGAAGTATTTCATATTTTGGTATCAATTTTTATGTTCAGTAAAAGTAACGAGCTTAAAGGTATTATTTCTCAGGTTTTGTGTGTGTAAAATGTGCTAATTTTTTCAATTTGATAAAAATTGAGATTCTGTGCACAAATTTGTTTTAATGTTGGTATGAATTGAACACATTCAGTAGTGTAGTACTTCTAAGTTGTTTGACAAGAATCCTACAAGAAAGGAATGAGTTTATTAGGAGTGAGGAGGTTATGATAACCTTAATAGGAGGAGGAATTGAAGCTATAATATATCTGATTAAGTAACTAATGATGATAATTCTGATAAAAAATCCATAGACCACCTCTTTCTCCATTGCAAATTCACTCAAGAAATCATGTTTGCCTCTTTGCCAAAGATAAACCAGCATTCATGGGTTAACCATAGGGCTGCACAACGGGTAGGGTGGGTAGGATATGGCCTATTTCGCCACCCTACCCGTTTAATGGCGGGTAAGAATTTTTTTACCCGCCACCCTACCCGCCAGTAAACGGGTAAGATCCTACCCGACCCATCACTTGACGGGTAGGGTAGGATAGGGTGGCGGGTATAACCGTTTTTATTTATTTTTTTTTGTCTTTTTTTTTTGCCTACATCCTCAACTCTTTATCAATTAGAATTCCTTGGTTTTCTTGGCTAGCTAGCTCCCTTTTTTGGTGTCTCATCTTCTGTAAAGAATGTTCTTTTCCAGAAATTCGTTTCGTGTTGGATATGTTTTACCTGCCATTACTTTTGATTCTCATTTCTGGCAACTTCTTGCATTATGGACTCCGAATATAGCTTATAAGCTCAAATAGCTTGCGAAAACCCCAATCCAAGTCGGATGTTTGTTGAAACAAATTTTTTCTTATTAGAAAAGAATGATTTACAAATCAAAATCCTGTCAACTTAACTTACATAAACTACTTGGTGTACACCATCCAATCCCAATTAGTATCAGGCTTATAAGCTGGATGCGTGATCCATGATTGTTTACAAAGACAACACATGGTTGTTGATGTATGGTTTATTTGAATACTCATGTAACTTGATTCTACATACTAGTAAAACTGCAACAACCTGCTTCGTTAGTCATTGTGATTTGTGACTGAGTTAAAGGTGGATTGATCACTTGTGCTAGGCATGTTTCTGTGAGTTATAGGTGGATTAAAAGCAAGGAATGTTATTGCCTCTTGTACTTAAAAAAATTCACTATTTATATGTCTCACCGGCGCTATGGATACCATTCAAAATTTCAAAGTAATTAGCACCACCAAAAACGGGTGGCGATTCGGCTGTCTTGTCTAACTATATTGACCTGCAAATAGATGCTCGCTTGTATGGGTTACCCTCTTTGGTTACAACGATGTACATTCTGTTTGGTGCTAGTTGTTTATTTAGTTATTCTTTTTTTGGGTGCATTTGAGCTGAAGATTCCGTTTACATGCCATTGCCTTTCATATAGTTTTCTTTGTATGAAAACCTCTTTAGAGCAATAAATCTGACAACCCACTGCATTTTACCTAATCAATACAAACTGCTAACATAGTATCTTTGCTGTGTTTTTGTTGTTGTTTAGTCCCCAGAAACTTCAGGTTGCTGGAGGAACTTGAACGTGGCAATTGTTTAATCCAAAAACTTCACTTTGACATCAAAATATTTGATTTATCACCATCCAGGAGCCCATTTCTTCCTGGTTGTCAAATGACGAAAAAATGTGTCGGAGAAAAAATCATTTGAAGGGTTATTTTGTCTTTTCAATATAAGGCGGGTAGGGTAGGATAATTTCGAGGTTTACCCGTCACCCTACCCATTTAAGGGCGGATAAAAAATCTATAACCGTCACCCTACCCGCCAAATAATGGGTAGGATAGAATACGGTTAAAATATTGGCGGGTAGGGTAGGGTTGGCGGATATGAGTAGGGTATGTGCACCCCTAGTTAACCATCAAAGAGGTAACAAGCAAATGGCTGCGGATACAAGATCAAGGCATATCTTTTGGAATTGGTGCTTCCCTCCTTGGAGCAGCTGGTCTTCAGAAAAACTGAAAGCTAGAATTGAGACCATTCTGAATCATTCTAACCACTTAGGCGAATCTTCACTTAACTTGTTTCGTTCGACCGGTGTGAAGATTGCTTTGCAGTTGGTCACAAATGACCAACGTGCTATTCATTTACCGTGTCATAACTTATTAACATGCCATGTTGTTTCTTAAACCCATAAATAAATCTGGAGATGCTCATTGTAGGCTGAAAGTCAGAACTTTCGAACTGAAGATTCTATTTTTTCTATTTTTAAATGAAGATAAGTTGCTGAAGATCCCAATTGGATAAGTCACTCCTGAAAGTAGTTGTTATTATACAGGGTGTGTATATGATGAGCTAACATGGTACCATAATGTGTTCGGGTTTACGAAATAAATTGCCATTTGTAGTTTGCCGTTTTGTTTCCTGAGTTTTGTCCAAGAGTTTGTTGGATATAGTTTTTAGAAAATTAAGGAACCTGGACCAAGTGTTTGAACTAAAACGTAACTAAATCTCCCACTGAACTAGAACTAAATCTTCGCCGCCTTCTTTCCTCTCACTGGTTTTTGATCTCTAAAAACTTTTTTCTTTTGATTATCAATCTCTGTTTACCAAAATGGATTATTTGGATGATCCATCAAAAAGTACATCTATGTACACAGTCCGCT
The DNA here is from genome assembly GCA_023531295.1 of Papaver armeniacum. Taxonomy (NCBI): domain Eukaryota; kingdom Viridiplantae; phylum Streptophyta; class Magnoliopsida; order Ranunculales; family Papaveraceae; genus Papaver; species Papaver armeniacum. Next base: position 131,683 of record JAJJWW010003483.1, on the reverse strand, counting down.
GAGCATCATTATGATTTTTCATCTCAAAAATAAAAGTTTTTGTAAGGCTTGTTTGAATGAAAGGAAGGAAAGCTTGAAGCTTCCTTATACTAGTACAACCGTTGCCACGGTGGAAGGGCTGACCGGATTTTTTCTCTATTATTATTACTTTAATTCAAAGAAACTCAACAGTTTCTTGCTCTTCATCCAACACACACTTGTTACGTAACTTCACATCAGCGCCAAAACATGCTCGCTTTGGCGCTGATGCAAAATCTGTCTCTTCTCTCGTCTACTTGCATCAAAGTTTTACACAACAAGTCCAAAGTGAGAAGCACCTTTTCCTGCGCACTTCAAGTCGGACAACCGCCAACCATGGCCTTCCTTGTAACATTCCACCCGGAATTGACAACCTAAACGGGATTAGATTCCACACACAAAACATCTATCACCTAAAACAAAGTCAAAAGAGGACTACACAACGGAAGGTAAATACCGTATCTATCAACATTTTGCCCTCTTTTAACCCCTGAGATAGCAAAAATTGTTTCTCCAACAACGGACATGAATATCCCCTTGGTTCCTTCATATTCGATGTGCTATCCATAATTGCATTCGAGGATCATACATCTCCACACTTGAAATCATTTTACTTCCATCATAACCTCCTAAAGCATACACGGGAAGAAGTGGTACACATCGTTGTGTTAAAAAACTTTATATACAAGGCAGCCATTAAATTCATGTAGACAAGAAAATTTACTTACGCTTTCTCATTTAGAACAACCAAGGACCGACACCTCTTCTAGTATTCATACTTGGGATCCGAGACCAAGAAACTACCTCCCTTGGGTCAAATCGTTCAACAGAGCTGAAATAAAAAAATATGTCGTGCACATTTAGAAGGAAGGCAGACACTATAAATTCCTTTCCTAATGATTGTCCAGGACTCAGATACATGGATGGAGGTTAAACCTGATGCATTATTGTTTTTCTGAGCATATAAGTTGTTAATAGTATTGTGCATGTACATGTGTATACGAGACTTCAAGGTCAAGCGTTCGAGGACTAAAAGGATGCAAACACATTGAATGATTGAAGCAGGCTATTTTATGTTTGTGGGTCTATGCAAAACTACCAACAAAGAGGTGCTTCTGTAGAAAATCACTCGTCTGCATCAACCAAATGATGAGTAAAAATAGACGGAACATAAAATTCTAGTGACTCAAACAAATCATGCAGAAAACTAGAAGTCACGGTGATTCCATGTGTCCAGTAGACAATGCATGCGATGCCACTAATGAACCATAAGATACTCATACACAATATTCAACCTTCGAAAACTTAAGATTGTTGTCGGAAAAAACATGCATTTTGATTAGACTACAATCTATCGGATTAAATAAAGAGGTTATGTACTTCAAATAGTTGTCCCCATCAAATAGAAGTAGTATAATATTTGATCAACAAAGAAACAAATTCCAAAATGAAATTCACCTACAACCTGAAAATGCAACTTAGAAAACAAGCGATGGAAAATTATACAAAATAAAAGAGTAAAAAAAAACACGAGCCGAATTACAGCGCCATGAAAAAGCGAGAATTATCAATCCAAATTCCTTTTTTTTGAGGGGATGTCTTTTTTTCTTTGTTTCTTTACACAATGTATGTTAGCAAGAACTACATTTCATTTCTGATAAAGCACATTTTAAGAATCAATCTCAATTTATCTAGCAAACTCTCAACGTGTCGTACTATCTCTTCGAGATTACTACACGAGCAATTAACCGAAACATTTACACCTGAACTACAGAATACTATTAAAGCACATCAAGATTTCTGCAAAGGTTGCACAGAGGGACAATTGAAACAACTCCTGCAATGCAGCCTTCTCACAGCTGCTTTAGACATTTACCTAAACAGATTTTTATCCCAACTACTTAGATTATGAAAAAGATGTCTATGTAAATAGCTCTTTAAGAGCAACAACTGAATCAAGATAGTGTTTTCAGAAGAAAAAAAACTGAGTCAAGATAGCCCTTTAAGATTAAAAAAAATCTGTGTGTAAATAGCTATTTAAGAGCAAAAATATGAATAAGGCAAATTCTATATCTCAATAACTTTGTATAAATAGCTATTTAAGAGTGTAAATACTAAATATCTCTTTAACAACCTTGTATAACTTTGTCTAACTATTTTTACTAGACGGGTGTCACAGTCTCCAGTTGATGTTATGGTTTGTGGGTTCTACTTGGTTAAAGACAAATGTACCTACCATTATCACTTTATAAACCAAATCCAAATTACACCGGAACTAATGAGTAAACATGAGAAGAAACAATTTTCATGATATATTATTAACATTTGTTACTGCATATAAACACCCTAATGAAGAAGATAAACACCCAAATAATTTATCATCAATTGAACCACCATCTTAAAGTCATCTATAATTGACTTTACAGATAAGAGCTAGTCCTAGAAAATCTTAAAAACACCAATAAAGTTCAGGTGAACTTACAAATTAATACAAATTTCAGAATTTCAGAAAATAAAAATAAAAACATATAAAACCAATCCCTAACTGAAAACAAAGGAATTGAATTTGTAAGATGGGATTTTGATTACCTGACTGTGCTCAAATTCTGAGATTTTGTAAGATGGGATTTTGTAAGATGTTTAAAACAGACCCATCTTGATTTGCAGCTTCAATTTGCTTCTGTATAGATTAAAGTATCTCAATTGAAACCCTAATGAAGAAGATAAACACCCAACTAATTTATCATCAATTGAACCACCATCTTCATCAATAAAACCTCGAATTAGGTCACTGAAATTTCCCAATTTCAATCTTTAAGAGGGGAATTAACTTGAAAGAGGAATTAGATCCGGTTGCGGCGATGGTGATGGTGGTAGTGGTGCGGCAAGGTGGAGGTGGCGTTTCGAGTTTCTCAGTTGGAATTTGGGGACGGGGGCGAGAGTTTCTCTGTTGGAGTTTCTCGTTACAAACAAGAAAAGAAGAAAAAACAACGGAGAAGGAAGGAGAAGGAAGAAGAAAAAGGAAGAAGAAAAAAAATAGGAAAAAAAGAGGTGGCCGGGATTCGAACCCGCACCCTTTGCGTCATTATATCACTGATTTTACTAAACTGCCCCTACACAATTAAACCATTTCCAACCTCCGTGTCCTTTTTTCTTCCCACGAAATTTACTCCATTACCCTTCATTTTGTGTCATATTTACGCCAATTTTAGTGAGAAATTGAAACATGGAGGGGCTATTTAGTCATTTCATTGTCGATTGAAACCAATTTGGGACACCAAAATCCAATCTTTTTGTGTCAATTGATCACTTACTATTGACAAAAAAGTGACCATATAAAGGTCCTCCCTCGCTTCGCTCGGTCGGCCCAAAAATACTTTGAATAAGAGAAGTTGGTGTTTTGAATAGCTTTGTGAGGGCTGTCTTACAGTTTCGGGGTTCCCTAGGCGAACTCAAATTTTGAGGTCTTTTTATGTGTTATTAAGTCAAGAACGGAGGCAAAATATTAGTTTGACAGTCAAGTTTATATACTATTAAAGTAATAACTTGGATTTGCTTGGCGGCCGAAGGCCGTCAATTTTTTTTCCAGTTTTTTAGGTTAGATTTTGGGTTGTAGACATTCGATTTGGCGTACAATATTCCAAAATCCATAATTGATAGATAGTCAGTGATACTTATAGCCGTTAGAAAACAGTTTGTAACAAGTATCTGTTATATGAATAATTGTTACAAAATGATTTAGTAGCACTTATGGCTGTTAATAATGACTAATAGACCAAAAAAATTTTGGGCCCTAACAATTTGGGGCCCTAGGTGACCGCCTAGATCGCCTAGCCCCTAAGATGAAACAACTGCAACGCCACTTGCCATCAGATTTCATTGAAGCGCCACAACTCTGTGCAATAGAATTAAAATATTCTGTGACAATCTTTTTGATGGTGTGACAATCATTCGAGGATTACATTTGAAGGATGGATACTTGACAATCAATAAAACTTTCTAAATCACCGGAAAACTGTAGAGATTTTTATCATGCAACCTTTTCTTGAATCGGATAGGATTTATCCGGCAACCTTTTCTTAAATCAGATAGAGGAGAAAGTCTTTCTTGGACTATGTCGAGGGGGCTAATTCTGTGTGGGCCTTTTGTAGTGATACATTGATGTTCTTACCCCTGATAAGGATTAGGGCACACATTAGGGTTTAGTTCTTCTTCCCTAATGGATAAGGGCACAAGTTAGGGTTAAGGACGTAGCTATAAATAAACTAGCTATGTTGTTTCTATTACTCAGCAGCCGTCTTCCTTTCTCAACAAATCTTGTTTTAACCTCTGTGATCCAAAATCCTTTTTATTCTAATTTTCTCTGGTAGGTTTAGATCTCTGTTTCCCCAAATGGATTACTCGGATGATGATCCACACATACACAATCGAAGGGAACCACCACCAGCATTATGATATGTCCTCTCAAACAGTTCTCTTCGACTTCAATTTTCGGTGTAGATAAGTAGATGGTTCAGGCATTCAGCTGTAGAATCCGAACAAAAAAAACAGTTCCTTGTAACAGTTCTATTTCGGTTAATTATTCCAGCAAAAACAGGAATTGATGACGAGCCACCAAAAAAAACTTTGATTAGGTTTTTATATCAGGATTTGTAAAATATGTATTTCAATTTAATTATTCCAGCAAAAATATGTAAAGATCTATTTGTATATAAATAATAATATCAATTTGATGTGAACTTGAGTATCTTATTGGTTGTATACTTCTAATTTTTTTCTTAGATTTGGAATTTAATTTTTTTGCTACTGCCTCCCTCATATCTTTTGCTACTGCCTCCCTCATAATTGACATTTATCCCCTTCAGCATAGGATTTGAAACACATAATCAAATACAGATAATTTAATTATGAGGGAGGCAGTAGCAAAAGATAGGATCACTAATTTACCAGACTCTATTCTTAAGAAGTTTTCATGAATGGCATTGCTTGTAGAAGTTATATTGAAATTGTGTACCCGAACTTAAATTCTTCATTTTTGCTTTCAAACACAAGAAGCAACTTCTTGAGTGGTATATAGACAAGCTATAAATTTATCCTTGCAAACCAAACAGGGTTTCAGTTTCACCATTGTTGGCCGATTATGTATAAGGACCAGAAATTTGCATTTATGAATTAAAATTTGCTAATGACGCAAAAATGTAATATTGAGATAATTAGTATTTGAGTTTCGAACAAGATTCAATTTTCAATTTTTTGAAAATTTAACCTGGCGAGATTGGGGTATACTCAAACTAATTGGGGTATACCCAATTTTAAGTGGACATGTGACCTTACTAAGGGGGAGGCCAAAACGTGGTAAACTTACTTAAATACCCCTACACTAATCAACCTAAAACTAAACTCTAAACTTAAAAACTAAAAATCGATTAACCAAAAACCTCTCCTCTTCTCTTTCATTCTTCTTCTCTAAACCCTCTCATCTTCTCTTTCATTCCAAAAACTTAAAATCAACCAAAATTTTGAATTTTGATTTTCTACCCAAAAAAATGGTTGATTCTAAACGATCCAGCAGCAAGAGAGATTCAACTGGTAACATGAAAACCTCCAAATCGGCAGGGAAAAAGGTAAGGGAAAGGTTGGAACGAGTAAACCCAAGAATGAAATCCTTGAAGATGCTTTGAAAAAAGAAACCTCTAAAGGCGAAAAGAAGATTGTAAGTGATTTATAAACTCAAACCCATTATTGTTTTGTTGTATATGATTGTTAGATTAGGTTAGAAATCGAAAATTATGATTTTCAGATTTGTTGGCATAAGGTCGATACTTGAACAACATGCCGGCCATTGGTATTTTCAAAGAGCCGGCATGGTCTCGGGATGAATAACATGCCGACTTTTCATCAGAGCCATGGCGCTGTTTGACAATAACCAGGGCCGGCAGGGTATAATAACCAACCATGCCGGGTTGTATTTGATCGGCGTTGTTTTTGACTTGTACCATGCCGACGTTAGGCATCAGAAACCTTAATTTCCTAATTTATTAGTCGGCATCTTTCATAGATAGTACCATTCCGGCGTTTTGTTAGTCGGCAGGGTAGTTGGTTAACAACATTCCTAGCTTTAATGTAGCTCGGCAGTGTTTTACTTATCGGGCTTGCCGGCGGGGTAGAAGGTCAACAGTGTTGTGTTGTTTGTTTTCATATATCTTATTTGTGCATTGTTTAGGTTCCCGGAGGAAACAAAAGAAGAACTACCTTGTCTTGTTAACAATGCGAAGAGCTATTTGAATATTTGGACACAATTTATCCCAATTTAGAAGAACCTAAAGATGAAACTGAGAATTGCCCGTTTAGAAAGTTATGTTTGATGGGCAAGGAAAATCCGGAAGAATTTCTAAGGTTTATGAATGGGGTCCTAGCAATCCCCTCAACTATGAAGAATGCACATCATCGGAGGAGGAAGAAGAGGAGGTTGATCCAAGAACTTTTTTTCGGGCATGTGACTTTTCTGGAGTGAACCCTATTACAATGAGGATGGTGACTACATAGGCCCAGATAAGGGGAAGGGAAAAGCAAAAGCTGATGCCGGTGAAAAAGCTAGTGATGGGGAGGAAGATAACAACAACAAGAAGGATCCATGAAATTCTTAAACTTTATTCTTTGAATTTTCAGTTTTAGTTGCTTTAGAAGTTATTATTTTGTTTATGCACTTTTAGACAAAGTACTTGAGGCCGGCATGGTATGAAGTATATACCTTGCCGACCTGAATGTTAGTTGCACCTTTTAGGTACAAAATACAACCCATTGAATGCTCAACGGCTAGAAATTTCAAAATCAAGATATTAGGTATGTTTTTATTATAAAAGCATTCCCAACTTCATCTTCAACCTTGCATAAAGAATGGAAGTTTCACCACCAAATATTTGTAGTCTTTGTACACTAAGTGGTCATTTTGCAAGGGATTGTCCCTTTGAAGGAAGCAAATGCACTATTGAAGGTTGTAAGGGATTCTTATTTCTCATGAAAGCTGCAATAGGAGGTGTATATCAGCCGTATGCTTCAAAATGCACTTGTTGTGGGTTTTTCTATTGGATAGATGAGCGTGTAGCTTCGTATGAAGATGAAGTTGCTAAAATCAACCTTCTACCATGCACAGATCCACCAAAGCCATGACAATTCTTCTATGCTTGAGTTGCTCCACGCAAACCGCATGTTTCGGTGCAAATGCTATAGATAATCCCTCACTAAAAAAATGTACCACGCAATTCCAAGTATCCGCAATAGATGGCCACACTCCGGCATTCTCAACCAATGCTCCCATTTGATCGGTGCGTTTCCCTCCGGGCCTTTAACACTAGTTAGCAAACCTTGAAAGTTGCTTCTTTTTCCTCCATGGAACCTTCTAGAATCATTGAGATATGGAACTCCTTGTCGTGTTCTAGTCGAGCGGCCATCTTCTTTCTAATGTATTGGCATTGGGTGAGATTCTCTTCAACCGCTCCACTTAGGTGTCCCAATTGTTGCGAGATAACGTGAAACCCACAATTTCCATCTTTCGGAACATCGTCGGTACCAATCACGAAATCTTGAATAATTGAGGGAGTTGAGTACGATACTTTTGCAACACCGGTTGTACTACCTTCTTTGGACGACTTTTTTCTTCGCCACATCTCCTTGGCTTGCTTGGCTCTCAAGAGGTAGAGTTCCATTTGTATTCAAGTTAGAGACCGTTGGCGTAGTTGAATCCTTCCTTGACGACCTCTTTTCTTTCCAACAAATTCCACGCTTGCTTGACTCTCAAGAGGTAGAGTGCCATTTGTATTCAAGTTAGAGACCGTTGGCGTAGTTGAATCCTTCCTTGGACGACCTCTTTTCTTTTAGCGGGCTCCTCCTTGTATTGCGCCTCGGTATAAACATGTCCGGATGGATCGCACTTTGTACTCAAATGCTCTTTAATGTTTTCCCTTTTGGATTGATCACTATTTCTACTTAAAAACTCTTTGATTTGTTCTCCTTCGGATTGATCTTGATCGCAATTTGTACTCAAAAACTCTTTGATTTGTTCTCTTTCTTCCGCCCTCGTCTTTTTGGTAGTTGGTCTACCATTAGGATCTTGTTTCTCCGGTTCTTCAAGTTCTTCCATAAAAGGGTAAACAATCGGCATCAACTTGTGCTTCATAGTTTGTTTGTCCAACCTATTCAACTTGGGGTATTTTTCGAGGATTATTCTCCCAAGTTCCATGTCGCCAAACTCTTCACCGGGATCTTCTCTTGGAGCCGGTTTGAAAGATAATTGCTTCCAATAGGGATCGATATCATCAAGAGGAATGGGAGTTTTATACCTACCAAGCATATGACGACATGGAAGTCCGATAGCCTTCATTATCCTACACTTACAAGGAGTGCTCGGGTCGTCATACTTTTTATACTTTTTAAACAAAGCGAGATGTTTCATCATAAAACGTATTGCCCAATGCGATACGTTGCAAATGTATACCAACAAGCATCCAATTATCCTCCTTAAACTCCCTCAACTTCCGGAAGCTACTTTCTTGGAGTTGTTTTTTTATCTTGTTGATATCATTATTAGTGTATTCATGGATAGCATGTTGCACCGTCACAATCCCATTTTGACTCGTGAAAAGTAGACCTTTTAGTCTCCCATGCGCTTGCTCTACCATACTTGTGGATTCAAGTTTGAAATGTTTATAGTCGTAAGTATAAGCATACACAAACCTCTCTTTGTGTGGACTCAACCATTGTTTCTTGCAATATTCCACTACTTTGGGGTAATTAGTCCCCAATCATCCTCGAAATCCTTCAAGTTTAACTCATATCTTCCCACACTCATCGACCAAACCACCTTATCCCACGCTTTCATGAATAACCCAAACTTAATCTCACCTTCTTTCCATTCTTCGTCTTCTTTCTCTTTCTCCTTCTCTCGCTCCTCTTTAGTTAGTTTGCTAAGACGTTCATCTTCCTCTTTTTCACGTTTAGTTCCTTTCTTTGATTTCGGTTTTGGATATGACTTCTACAATTCTTTCTAAGATTGCATTGTATATGCCAAGTGCAAAGGAAATTTTGTGCATTGGGAAAGACTATCCTCACGGCGTTCATTATTGCTTGCTCATTGTCGGTGACTATAACCCCGGAGTTTCGTCTTCGTGGTAGAGAAGCTTCAAAGTTTCCAATGCCCAAATATAACTATCATCCTTCTCACGATCCATAAAACACCATGCCACCGTGAACGATTGCTTATCTGAGGTTTGTCCTACAATGTTCAACAAAGGCATGTTGTACCTATTCGTCTTATAAGTACAATCCATGAACAAAACTTGGTAAAAGCAACGCGCCAATTGAATCATATCGGGATGTGCAAGAAAAATACGATCCACCTTCCCCTTCGATGACTCATGGTGTCTCACCGTGTAGTTGTATTTGTGTATTAACCATTGTGATTCTTCCATCACCTTTCTTCCATCCCATTCAATTCTTTTAATAGTTGCCTTGGCCGCATAAATTGTAGACAATGAAGAGAGGTTATGCGGGTCGTCCCTCTTGAACTTACTTAGGAGCTTACTTGGTTTAATTCCCCAACTTGTTCTTACTTGTTCGAACTCGTGCGGTTTCAACTTGGCAACTTGACAATGCCCAACAAGAGTGTCCGGATCTTTATGGCTATGCCAACCAACATCAACTCTACTCATTCTCCACACGTTGTCGGTATCTTTGTTGCTCCCAAAAATAATCTTAAATGGGCATCCACACTTCTTTGACTTCGTCTTGTACACCCTAGTCGTCTTCTTATCATACACATAACCCTTCCTCTTGTGACTTTCCTCCGGCAAACCATAACACTCGCATACCATTTCAAACCGCGTATCTCTTTGTTGGGTGTTTTTCACTAGAACGCACATCTTCTCTTTGGCTTTCTCAACAATCCAATTGACCGCGTCGTCTTTTTCCTTCCATTCCAAATCATTAGCATAATGTTCGGAAGTATCGGGACCCCTAATTTTCTGAGCTTGAGGCTGATCCTCCATAGGTACCAATGCCACAATCTACAAAACATCAAAAGTTTAGTTGATGTGTATTACCACGGTCGGCATGGTCGACATATAAAACAATGCCGTCTAGAAAAGACCGGAAGGTAATAGAATATAAACATTGCCGACATGAAAAACGCCGGCAAGGTATGAAAACATTACAATGCCGGCGTACGCATTTTCAAGTAAGGGCTCCTGTGTTTCAAAAAATAAAAGTCGGCAAGGTTCAAATTTTCTACATTGCGGCGTGGTAGTCCTGCTCATGAAAAGTCGGCACGTTATTCAAAGTAGAACCAAGCCGGCTTTTATGGCCGGCATGATCGACAAGCGTCGACCTTGCCGACCCTGTACAGCAGAACTGAAAAAAAAAAAACCAAAATCGATACATTGCATGGAAAAATCACAATCTTCACGACGTAGGTTGTCTACCTGATTACTTGCAGCTCCATTCTCTTCTTCTTGGTCATTGGATTCTTCGTTTGGCTCAATACATTCATCACTTCCATACCCATCATGAGTTTGAGGAAAATAAAAGTGAGGGTCATGCATGTAATCCATTCGATCATGGTCTGGTAGATCATCATACAAGTACTCATATGTATGAGGAAAGTTAGAAGACTCCCCCACTTCAAAATCAGGATTAGAATCACTCATCTCACTCATATCACAAATTTCACAAAAACCCTAACTTTTTCCCCCCCAAAATCTCCTCTACTCCTTCATACTAATTCTCTCTCTAAATGATTTCTAAAACTCAACTTATAACTAAATCAACTAACTAATCTAACTAATTTAACTAATCTAATCATTTTAGTTAAATTAGAGTTAATCATTGTGGGGGCATTTTAGCCATTTACAAAAATATAGGTTAAGGGGTGGCTTGGTTTTACTTCATAATGACCTGATTTTGTCTTATTGGGTATACCCCAATTAGTTTGGGTATACCCCAATCTCGCCAGGAAATTTAAAGACTTTGTACCCAGCTTTGAATAAGGTGGGCCGAGCCACTTTTACACTACGTTCAGTGCGTGTGCGGGTGGGATGAGTCTTTGGCCATTTAGGATAAGAGCTGGCTACACATTAGGGTTTTGGATTTATAAATTGATACAGTTCTCTTTTATTTCTCACTCTCCGAACTAAACAAAAAAATTGGCCGCTTTCTCCTCTAGCCGTTCTTAATCACTTTGTAATCCAAAACCTCTTTGATTTTGATTTTCGATCTTTGTTTACTGAAATGGATGATTGGGATCATCCTCTCACATCTATATCCACAATAATTATCAACCTGCACTATGATTTTACCTCTCAATAATAAGGTTTTTGGTTTTAACCTCGCTCTAAGCAAGTCGGATAGCAAATTCCACCGTGTATTGCGGTTTGAATTTCTCGGGTAGTCTTACATCCACCAGGCTCAAGTTAGATCTCTCAATAGTCTTCTTTAACTCCCTGTAAACATTCGATGGGGAGCAATAAATGAATAGTGAGACCGGCTGGGTCCTCGCTCATCACTTTAAGATGTAGAACACGAGCCCTCAATATTGCTAAGTAATCCTGTCCGATCTCGTGAAACCAGTAGGCGCTGAAAATAGTCGAGTCACTTTTATTGTTTCATGTCAGTAATCTGATTTTGAGATTGAATAGAAATTTAGATTTTCCATCTTAACATTTGTGTTTCCGAAGATTCAATTGCAGATCGATGCTTCTGTATTTTTATGTTTCAGTAATTTAATATGCAAGACTTTGGTTTCAAAATAATAATATCTGTTTGATCTGAATCTCCATCTTTAGGTATCTCAGGATCTTCAAATTACTATTATTGGGCCGAGGGAAGTGAGGGAGGACCTTTATATGGCCACTTTTTTGTAAATTGTAAGTCATCAATTGACACAAAAAGATTTAATTTTGGTGTCCCAAACCATTTTCAATCAACAATGAAAGGACTAAAGAGCCCTTATATGCTTCTATTTCTCACTAAAATTGACGTAAATATAACAAAGCACGATGGGTAATCACCTAAATTTCATGTGCAGAAAAAAGGACACGGAGGTTGGAAATGTGGTAATTGTTGAGGGGCAGTTTAGTAAACTCCAGGGTAAAGTCACCTCATGGTTGGAGGTTCGAATCCCGGCTCCCTGCAAATTTCAATTTTTTTCTTTTTTTTCCTTCTTCTTTCGATTTTGGTATCAGGAGGGTTCGATCCCCACACTCTTCCGCCGCAGTAGCCACCATCACCATACAAACCCTCAAATCCCGCCACCACCTCAACTAAATCTTCCACCACCATAGCTATCATCGACCATAATCACCTCAACTTGTTCAATTTCAGAAATAATTAGGGAAAAAAACCCTAATTGAAGAAAACCCAACTTGCAAAATGTGATAATTTCTTTGATTTCGTCTCACAACTCGTGAAAATGTAATTTTGGCTCAAGATCTACTTCTGATTTACTAATAAAGATATCCCCGAACTCGAGAAAGATTTTTGGATCGACATTTGATGTACTTGGAGACCGAAATTGATCCTACTTTTTCAGCAAAGAATTTTATTCTTCGACATCGATTACTCTCAATCAAACGGAGGTAAGCAACCTTCTTCTTTTGTCTTGATGAATTATAATATTGTTTTTGAGTTGGATTAAATTGGATCAAAGGTTGTTGAATCGGTTGTGTTGATGTGCCAATTACTTGAGTTTGGCAAAGAATATTGTTTATTTGTGATTTCTGGACAAACTAGAGCACCTGAATTTCCAATAAGTGTTGGTAACTCAAGATTGTTTCAATGGTTGAAGACTAACAAGCTTAGATCTTGTTCAATCCTTGTTCAACCAGCTACTGCTTCCTATTTTAGATCTTCTACACCACTTAAAAATACTACTGTTCATCAACACTTTGTGTCTGTTAACCATTACAGCACATCAAAACTCTTGTGTCTGTTATCCAATATAGAACATCAAAACTCATGTCTGTTAACCAACACAGAACTACAAAATCCTTGTGTCTGTTACCCAATACATAACTTAAAAATTCTTGTGTCTGTTAACCAACACAGAACTAAAACTTTGAAGAGGTATTTCGACTATCTCATACTACAAATTCGGAGGAGATTTTTCACCTTTCTCATACCTAGTACCATCCTGTCTACTCAATTCCTCAAAATCATTTGTAGTCAGCTCCTAAAAATGTCTGAAATTGGTTATTCAAATCTTTTCAAAACTGGTACAAAAGTCGTACCCAGTTACAAACTTTTATCCTTCGCCATTCTCCTTTGGTTCAGATGATGCTGCTCAATGCTATATACAAAATTTTGGTGCTAAAACTTCATTGCAATATGTTATTACTTGTGTTCAAGTTAATTCTGATGTGGTAAGTTCAGATCCACAACAAGTTATCCATGTTGCTAGATCCACCGGACGTTGTCCTTGCTATTGATGCACCCACAACTAATGCCATGCGTATAACTATTGCATTTGCACTTCAAACTGAGCCTGCACAACATTTTCTACTTGTTCCGTTGGAGAGTTAGCTGGGTCAAGTGCTTCATTGTGCAAGCTTCAAACTTTGTCAGGTTTATTAGCTTGGACTACTTTTGTTGTGTCTTCTTGTTTTTGTGTTCCATAGTTTCGTTTCATATCCTCTATATCCCATGATTATACTCACGTTCAATGTCGTATACAGCCTGAACCTATTACTATCCAGCACCTATGTAGTGCTTTCGTTGCACATAATTGGTCAGGAAGGTACAGTCTGAGTGTTTTCTAATGTTGATTTTAGATTTTTATTTTCAATGGGAGTGTACTTAGATAAATTGAAGTGGATGTTTCCAAATTTCCTGTGTTTGCAGATAAAAAGGAAAAATTGCATGCAGTGATGACTACCTTTTCATCAACCATATGGTTCTGATAAAGCTCAGAACTGCAAATTCCTAAGAATATACTTCATAGGTACAAATGGGAGGCACAAGACTTAGTTGGACTATTGAAAGTCTCATATACGCAATGACATTGCCATGAGATGGTGGCTAAGTTTTCAAAAAGTTCGAAGGCACTAGAAAATCCTCTTAACCAGATAAATGATCCGAGAATTGTTTCTGATCTCTTCATTGCTTCTGCAGTCATGGAGTTTGCAATCTATCACAAACATAGACTAGAAGTAGATATGATACACAAATTTGATTACCTTCCTTCTATTTCTCTAATTTAAGAGCATTACATAAATATATCCACTTGGTTGAACTCAAAATACAGACGAAGGTGAATACCAAGTCCATGTTACTGTGATCACAATATGAGGATTGTGATGATGAAAAGGAGGAGCATTAATCTTATGCTCAATTTGTCCTCATTTCCAGTATGACTTGTCTAGTATGTTGTGCTTGCAGATTACTGAGTGATCGCACTGGGGACATGCCAATGTTTTCCCTCTATTTGTTGTCTTCACAAGGGATAGAATACTGTTAAGTTACTTGAGATTCTCTCTCTCAAGGAATTGGGACTTTATATTTCCAGGTAATCCCTTATTTTAAGTCCTAAGAGAAAAAAGTTAGAAAGAGTGAAGAGAACTAGAATGAAATATTATGCATAAATTCTTAGTGCTTGGCTGTTTCTAATGGAATTAAAGAATGAAGTGTTGCATGCGGTATCTCTAGTAATTTAGGTATGTTCTTTGGCATTGGTGTGGTGTTGTTTCGTGGTTTTCTAACAACCTTGTATCATTATTGATGAAGATCAATTTGCAATTCTAGTACATATCATTGCAGAGACGTTATTTTCCTTGTCTATATGTAATCCTGGTTGATCAAATTGAATTGCATAAATGCTTACAAATTTCTTAGACTGACCAACCTTGTGTCCAATGTTCAGAAAATGGCGACCATGAGGAAAAAAGAAAGACTTGCGGACTATCGATATTTCCCTGAACCAGACCTTCCAGAAGTGGTTCTCACGGAGGATTATGTCGAAAGTATTTGTGCATCTTTACCTGAACTCCCAGAAATGAAGTGCTGGAGATTTGAGAATATGGGCCTCTCAGCATGCAGGATTATTCGTGCATCTCTTTTACAAAAAAAAATTCCTTTACAAATTTGAATCACTGCAATCACGCAGTGGTGTCGTTTCGTGAAGTTATTCGGTCGGCCCTTTCACCGTGACAACGGTTGTACTAGTTATTATTTATTTTTTTAATAGTTTGATTTCTTATATCATTTCTGAAATGTTTATTCAGTTTCATTAGAAATTTAGAAATGAGACTGTGGCTGAGCAAATACCATCTTCCATATTACTTCAAGGTTCAGAATCGAGTGAATTTTCCTTTCGATTCGTAGGAAACAAATATGGCATGGGTCTTCTAATACCCAGTCCCAACTCGAGCTTCTGTATTCGTAGAATTTGCATTTTTTTTGGATTTGCATTTTTTTGGAGACGGTTAAAACTCTTGCTTTTACCGATCTGAATTTTCAACACCGGCCTTTGTATTTTGTGGAGACGGTCAAAACTTTAGCTTTTGCCGATCTGAATTTTCAACACGCGCCTAACGTATAGATTAAATGGCATATCCTCGGAATGTTTCTATTACTTAAGTAATTACTAAACCGCATCTCCCTTGTACTCGTGAATATTAAAAAAAAATCATGGATGTATAAATTATTGAACTTGATAGGCTTACAGGAAATTCGCATATTAAGAATGCTTTTGCGGATATTTACTCACGTATAATGTTATTGAGCCCATGGGAGAATCTTTGATAAGCCATTTAAGCTAATATGAATTTTCAATTTGTAGATGTGTTTAATTAGCATTCGCAGTCAAAAAGACACAAGAACAAACAATTAAACACACTGTTATCTGCCTAAGCATGTTTTCAGTTGTATGTCAATTTCAAGAGGTGTTTCAATTCAAAGTACTAAGGTTTTGGTGAAAAGAAAAAGTAATGTTGCCAATGAAGTTAGAACGTTTAGGGAGTACATTGTGACTGTGTTTAAAGAAGTGCTCATGAAATTTTCGAAATGAAGTTGTAGAGTTAAAGAAATTACGTAATATACAGTATGTTTTTTTGGCTTTGGAATGAAGTTGTAGGCGCATTTGCGGCATCGCACATGTATTCTGCTAGTTAACATAATGCTAAGCATGAGTTAGCAAAAGAAACTTGTCATTTACTTTTCTTTTTCTTCAACTAAATTAGATGGGTGAAAGTCACATTTGGATTATATCTATTGGGCTAATTCTATTTGCCTCTTGTGCTACATTTAGGTTTTACCCTTGATAAGGGCACACTCATTAGGGTTTTAGGAAATACTTATCTTACCCTTGATAAGGGCACACTCATTAGGGTTTTAGGAAATACTTATATAAGCCAGAAATGTTACCCCCTGGCTAAACTCAGCCGTCTTGGTCTCTCTTTTTGAATCTCTCAGATCCTCCAAGTAAACTCTTTCATTTTGATTTTCTCGGAAATGGATTACTTGGATGGTGAAGATGATGATCCGCACATACACAGCCAAATAAACCACCGGCATTATGATTTTTCCTCTCAAGTGTTTCTCTTAAATCACCATCTTCGGGTTATTAGTTGTTAGATTTTCTGAATCGATAGGAACCATTACAGTAAGGAGGATATCTTCCATGAAATACAGCTCGTTCTCTGCCCAATCTTGTCATACAGAGACACAGCAATATAAAAAAGCAGACGCACTGAAAACTAGGATTACTTAAAGGTCTATGTAATTTGTAGAATTACCATTCTGTATTTCTAAAATGTTCCAACACAACAAAATATATGAGATCTCTGTTACTAAATAATAATATCGATTTCATCTGAACCTAAGTGTATTATTGGTAGTAACTCTTAATACGTCTTAATTCTTGGATCTGGAAGTGCAGTAAATTATAATGTCTCTGTTTGGTTAATTATGTGTGATAAAACTCAGATTTAATGGGTTATACTTTCAAATTTTCATTTTCATGTTTGGATTTTGGAACTATGTGGACCTCATTCCACTGCATTATACTTTTGGTGAGCAAATCTTTGGGGTAACAAGCATTTTCCTCAAATCAACCAACTATGAGTAGTTCAACTCTCCAACTCCGCAGTTTGGAATTCACATTGATTCTTTATGTATGGGTAAAATATCGCACACTTAGTTTGTTGTGCGAAGTTGATTATTGCAACCCTTCATTTGTAGTAGCCAGTTGTTGATGGTGGTTTTTAAACAAAGGGTAAAATCGTAAAACCTCAAATAACCTAATGTCACCAGTGACACATTTATTAGGACATTTAATGCATGTAATCAGTAACTAATAGAGGGTATTTTTTCAAATTAGGGTTACGACGAACAAAACCATAATTCCCCTCCATGTCAATGGCAAGTCATGCCAGCCACACCTAGCCCAAGCTAGCCGCACCTCTGTGCCAATGGAAAATCATACCAGCCACACCAAAACGCGCCAAAGCATGCCAACCATGCTGGCCGCACCTCTGTGCCAATGGCAAATCATGCCAGCCACACCTAGCCCAAGCTAGCCGCGCCATGCCAAATGCACTCTGCCTTGGCCCTAGCTACGCTAATCACACCACACTTACCTTGGCCCTATCCACACCTCTGTGCCAATGGCAAATCATGCCAGCCACACCAAAACGCGCCAAAGCATGCCAACCATGTTAGCCGCACCTCCGTGCCAATGGCAAATCATGCCAGCCACACCTAGCCCAAGCTAGCCGCACCTCTGTGCCAATGGCAAATCATGCCAACCAAACCAAACGCGCCAAAGCATGCCAACCATGCTAGCCGCACCTCCGTGCCAATGGAAAATCATGCCAGCCACACCTAGCCCAAGCTAGCCGCACCTTTGTGCCAATGGCAAATCATGCCAGCCACACCAAACGCGCCAAAGCATGCCAACCATACTAGCCGCACCTCCGTGCCAATGGCAAATCATGCCAGCCACATTTAGAAGCATGCCACGATGAATACATCCATTTACAGGTAAGATTCCTTCGAAATATTCCCTGAAACCTTAAACAAACCATATTCTGGCATATTGTACGCATATCCTGGCTCCGAGATCGAAACCTGGCCGTGATTGGACTACTCTAAGTCCGAAATTTCATAAGAACAAAGAATCCATCCATTTATCGGTAAGATTCCTTTGGAATATTCCAAAAAAAACATTAAACCAACCCTATTCTGGCATATTGTATGCAAACCCTGGCTCCAAGATCGAAACCTGGCCGACAGTGGACTACTATAAGTCGGAAATTTCGTAAGAACGATGAATCCATCCATTTACAAGTAATATTCTTTTATAATATTCCCGAAACATTAAGCAAAACCTATTCTAGCATATTGTATGCAAACCCTGGCTCCGAGATTGAAACCTGGCCAGGAACGGACTAGTATAAGTCTGAGAGTTCGTAAGAACGATGAATACAACCATTTACGAGTAAGATTCCATGGGAATATTCTCAAAAACCTTCAACACACACGAATTCATCAACTTTGAGAAAGAAACTGGCTTCGAGATCGAAACCTGGCCATGAGCGGACTAATATAAGTTTGAAAGTTCACAAAGACGATGAATCCAACCATTTACGGGTAATATTCCATGGAATATTCTCAGAAACCTTAAACACACACAAATTCGTCAACTTTGAGAAAGAAATTGGCTCCGGGATCGAAATGTGGCCATGAGCGGACTACTATAAGTCTGAAAGTTTGCAAAGACAATGAATCCAACCATTTATGGGTAAGATTGCATGGGAATATTCTCATCAACCTTAAACACATACAAATTCGTCAACTTCGAGAAAGAAACTTGCACCGGGATCAAAACTTGGCCATGAGCGGACTACTATAAGTCTGAAAGTTCGGAAAGACGATGAATCCAACCATTTACGGGTAAGATTCCATGGGAATATTCTTAGCAGTGAATAAAATTTAACAGAAGTGAGAAAATTTAGCATAAGTGTTTATACCTCAACGACAACTCTTATAAAGGTTGTCAATAGCGATGAAAAGAAAATTTAGCGTAAGTAAGAAAAATTTAGCAGAAGTGAGAAGTTTTTTGCAGAAGTGAATAAAATTTAGCAGAAGTAGGAATTTTTTTGCAGAAGTGAGAAAAATTTAGCCGAAGTGTTTATACCTTTACGACGACTCTTAAGGGGGTTGTAGAAGGTCTATTTATCCTTTTTCTTCTTATCTTTTCCATCTTCCATCATAACCATCCATTTACATCATAATCGTCCATTTATTTCTTTTCCTTAACATGTTTTTTCCTTATCACTTTTTTATAAAAGTAAATGTAAAATATAAGCATACATGCATGTAAATATGGAATGGTGGTTGAAATCCAAGTCTTAGACAGAGGAGGTTCAGGTTCGATTCACCTTAGCCTCATTTTTTTTTTCAAAGTCAATTTATCATTTTACAACTCTTGTAAAGGTTGTGAATGTTGATTAAAAGAAAAGCACAAATCTACCAAAGATTGTGAATCCTACAGGATGGTTGACATCTTGTGCTAACACCTAGTAAGCTTGGGTTCGATTCTCTACAAGAACATTTTTCAATTTTTTTTCTTATCTTCAACGACTCTTATTAGTGTTGTGTTAAAATCATTCACTACCTTTAGGATATGAGTCGTAAATTCTAAAGGTGGTCACTTCTCTCTCGCAACCCTTTTCACACAACAAGTTGTGGTTCTGATTCTCGTCACTACTCTTAGGAACTCGTTGGTCCTAAGAGTTGGACATATTTTACTTTGACAACGCTTTTTTTGGAAAAAGTTGTAAAACATACTACATTTTACAACTTTTAATTACGAGTTGTCAATCTACAGTTGTAGATTACTAATTTTCCCGTAGTGAATACTATCAAACAAACAAATTAACAGTTCAAAGTTCACCGAACCATCCATTAAATCAATCATAGTAGATCAATTTTGGTATCTTTCTCATAAAAAATAAAAATACAATTTCCAATTTTTCTGATCAATTCATCAAATTGAGGCAATATAATCAAATTCTAATTACATTCTTACACGCCCAGAAATTATAATCTCCATATTGCAAATAATTGCAGCATCAGAGATCGAAATTAAAACATTACAAAGAGTTGAACAAACAGAGTTGTTCTTGAGATGAACAAACCGAGCTGTTCTTGAGATAATATGGTAGAGAAGTCGGAGTAGTAGGTCGCGTAAAATCGAACCCCGTATGCAAACCACATTTTTTTAAAAAAAAATTTCATCCATGTTTTTTACTCAATCCCACCGATTGAAGCAGTAGAGATTCAATTTTGAAAATACAGTAGCAGTAACTAAACATTCAAGTAGCTTAAAATTAAACACACATTCATAGAGCTTCTGGTAGCAATCGCTTCTTCCCAACCCACTACAAAATTGATGCCTTGTATCTTTTTCTAAATCCCACAATCTGAGAAGAAATCAGAAGAGAGGAGAGACTATGAGAAAGAAAGGTGGTGGCGCTGTTTTTGGAAGAGGATAAGCGGAGTTTTAGGGTTTTATCACTGATTAGCTGAAGTTACCATTTGTTTCCCTTTAACCTTCCCTACACCTGGTGGGCATGCATGTTCTTTGCAAACACGTAGAGTCCAGAAAGTGTAATTATACATCGGATTTGATGATACATAACAACCCCAAATTTCGGGAGAAACCAAGAATGTGAATTTGGCCGACCACTCACTGTGAACATTATTCATTTATTTGTAACAATACGAGGTTTGTGCAATTTTGTAGCCATAAGAAAAATGTAAATCCCAGCTTCACTATTGTTACAGATGATGTGACATTATAAACCCCAAGTTTAAGTCTTAAACTTTATGGGTCCAACGTTCAACCCCATGAACCCTCGCACGGTTAACAGACCTTTATTTGTTCTACCACCCTTGATTTCTCAGTCGGCCTTTCACTGTTGCAGCAGTCATCTAGTAATATGATCTCTTTGATCTCATTCTGTATCCCAATTATCGGGTATCTAGCGTTATTATTATATTTGTATATGTTTATGTTGGTAGTAGTTGTTTGAAGATTAAGTGGTGATCTTGGTGATGATGAGAATGTGAATAATGGTCATAAGTCGGAATTCAATGCAATTCCTATTCCGTCCAGTTTTAATAATCTTCGTCTCGTAAATTCTTGAATTTGCCACATGGGTTTGTTTGTTACTGAATTGCAGCAATTCTGTTTAGAACAACATGAACAAGTCTACAATTTTTGAATTTTCAGATCATTTTTTCTTCATACTTGGGTTTTTAATGGATTTTTGTTTGTTTTTGTTATTTGAATCTTGAAGTGTGGTTACTGGCAAAAGTTTCGTGATCTTAAGTGCCTCTTCTCAAGAGAGAGCTAATTCCTATTGCTAATGCACCTTCTACAAAATATTGTCATTTAATTTGTCCATAACTAAGAACTAGTGGTGTTACTGGATTTGGCACAAGTTGCATGTAATCTTCACTATTTGGGGTCTAGAAATTTGTTTCATCTCTGGGTTAATTACTTGCACAATCATCTCCCGGTGTTCATATATACCTCTCAGCAATTAAGTTTGTTGTTCTTTTCAAAAACAAAGAAAAAGGTTTTCTTAGTGAAAGCCGCTTATTCTTAAGTTTTTTCATATATATCATGCTTTGTTCGTATTTTTTTTGGATGGAAATGGATTTGAAATGCACCAGAGTGTTCTCAGTTTGTTTAACCAGACCTTCTGGAATTTAATCCCCCTATAATGCTAGCCCATCTTATTACTCCATGAGCACTGGTAAAATTAGCAGTGCATTTTCAATCAAAAAGATAAGCTATCGGCAACAACAGTTGCTATTAGATTCCGTCGCTGCAATGGAATCAAATTGGTTAATGCTAAGCTTACGTATTCATACCACCGGACATCAAAGGACAAGTCCTTTCCGAAAAGTTGTTTCTACTAAAAGTTTTCATTTGATTTTATAATACTTGTTAGTTTTTTTGTAGGGGACTTGCGAGCATAACATTATGTATGACTTAGTGAAAGGGGGAGTTGTCATTTCCCATATGTAACAACTTGCAATAATTCTAAACAAAACTGCAGAAATTCTCGGAAGGATAGAAGGTTTCTCAAGGCTTGATATTGAATGATCGATATTCACTAATCATCTAAAGACTTAAAGGCCTAGAAAAATAAAGCTCTCACGTTGAATGGTAAGGAAACCTCGTTTCTGGCCGAAATAGGCCATTTTTGAGTTTTGTGAAACGAGTGTTTTAGTGAGGACACTTGGCAATGTATGGTTTGTTTGAAAAAAATAAGAAAAAGATTAAAAGAAGGAAACCAAATTCAATTTGAAATTTATAAAGTGACAATATTTAGGTAAGGACACTTGGCATCATCAGCTCCTCCTCATTAACACAACACTTCTCCATCTCCGTTAAGGATTCTTAGTTAAAGCTAAAACTAAATCTTGCTGCTTGTTTTAGTAGTGAGTTAGGATTGGTGGTGTTGATGTTGGTTTCAATGGGTTATGCATTTAAAAGAAAATGGAGCTAAAATGATGCTGCAGTGGCAAGGCAAAGGAGATGGAAGTGCAAATGTGCGTGTGACGTGCATTTAAAAGAAAATGGAGGTATGAACAGTGATGCATAACAGGTTATGCATCTACAAATTTGTTGCATAACTTGTTATGTATTCTCAAAATTGGTTGCATAACACCTTTTACATTTTTTTTTGTATAAATTGTTATGCAGTCCAGAAAACGTTTGCATAACACGTTATGCAGCTAATTTTTTCTTAGTATTGAAACCAACAAAAAATAAGACTGCATAACTTGTCATGCACCTACAATAATATCTACATAACATGTTATGCAGTCGTGAAAATGGATGCATAACCTGTTATGCATCCGAAAATATGACTGCATAATGCATCGAGAAAATTGTTGCACAATCTTTTATGCATCAAGAAAGTAGATGCATAACTTGATATGCAGCCGTAAATATGGATGCATACTGCATTATGCATCAATTTTTTTTTATGTACGCACTAAAATCAACCAAAACAATGGTTACATAACTTGTTATAGATGGATAACTTTATTATCCAAATGCATAATTTGTTATGCAGTGGAAAAAATGGTTGCATAACTCGTTATGCGTCTGCAGAATGTGTTATGCATCTTTTTTGGTGACTGCATAATGGTTATGTATCAAGTTTTCGAAAATTTTGCCTAAAATGATGATCACCTCCGATTTTTTCGTGAAAAACAAAAATTTGATATTGTTTGTACTCGTTGCGTAGCTCTCTTAAAAAGAATTTTAACGATATAAAATTTGTAAAATTTTAAGACGCGGATTTTTAGATATGTTATATCCAAGTTGCGTTGCCAATTATACCCCTGATGCATAACCCATTATGCAGACATTTTTAATAATTTCATATAATTATGGGTGTCACGGAACTAAAAATTAATTGTGGGCTTGACAATGAGAATATTATTTTTCTTTTGGCCCACGCCTAATTTTCCCATTCTTGAATCATTTAGAACTATGATTTTAGGCATACAGAAATCTTTTTGGGCGTACCAAGTAAAGACAAAAAAGGAGTGTAAATAGCAAAATCAGAAGCCCCTTAACCAAATATTTTTGGTAATGGCAAATCTGCCCTTTTAGGATTAGTGTTAATACTAATGATTAGTTAAAATAATTCCGATTAGTGATTAATG
Organism: Papaver armeniacum; assembly: GCA_023531295.1. NCBI lineage: Eukaryota > Viridiplantae > Streptophyta > Magnoliopsida > Ranunculales > Papaveraceae > Papaver > Papaver armeniacum. The sequence continues at coordinate 107,926 of JAJJWW010003483.1, read as the reverse complement.
ATTAGTGATTAGTTTTAGGATTATTTAGTTATTAATTTGTGTAGATAAAAAATTTTGAGTAAGAAAAAAAAGTTAGGTTTTTTTAGAAGGAGAAGGGGAAAGTGAGAAAAAATTGTGTAGATTATTTAGTTACCCTTGAATTGTAGTCATTTAGGCTGTTCACGGGGTCCAACATATCTTATGTTTAATCTCACTTTTGTAGGTTAAAATCATCAAAAGTTTGTGTTTTTTCACTAAGGTTCGGCGAGTCTGGATGAACAGTTCGGCTAGCTGAAAGTGTTGATTAAGAGCCGAACCTCCCTTGTAGACCAGAGTTCGGCTTGGTTCGAATTGTCCTAACAAGCCGAACCCTACACTTAACTGTCTGGAAGAAAATTTTTTTAGGGTTCGGCTTATATTTAGAAATTCGTAAGCGCCGAACCTGTTGGAAACACATTGTTCGGCTATTTGAATAAGTAGAATATAAGCCGAACCTGATCATGTACATTTCTGGGTTAATAATTTTGTATTGGTTCGGAACATATTGTGAATATCGTAATAGCCGAACCTCGTAAATGTGATAGGTTCGGCACATATTATGATTATCGAATACGCCGAACCCCTGTGCATCTCTTTCTGTGACTAGGTTCGGCTTGAAATTTCATGAAATTTCAAGCCGAACTGTTCATACACACTTACAGGAAGCTTTTGTGAAGAACAGTTGATTAAAAACGCAACTTAATTTTGAGCCGAACCCAACACTGTAAGCGTCATTTAATCGATGAAAAACAGCAAATAGGAGATTGGGTTTGTAAAACTTACTTTATTATCCTCGTTTTCGGAGTTGGAGATGCAGTTGGTTCAATTCTGGTTCAATTGGTGGTTGATTTTCAGTTTCTACACCTTCATCTTCAATTGGTTCTTCTTCTTCAATTGATGGATTAGAAGACGATTTTTGCCTAGCCCCTGTTTTTCTTTGTACGAGTCATTATGTAGTTCAGTTTAATCGACAATCAAATTTTTACGAATCGACAATTAATCACGGTGATGATTTTTTTTTTTTCGCGGGAGGGGAAGAGTTCGGCTAGAGGAGGAAGAAGAAGAGATGTTAGGGGAAGCTGATTTTGATTTTTTAGAAAACTGATTTTAGATTTTTGTGTTAAGGGTATATAGGTAATTGAGCTACCCATAGGTTACCACTTATAAGGTCACCCAAGATGGGACTATCATTTTGTATGCCCGGAAAGTTTTATGTATGCCTAATATCACGGTTCATCATTTAGGGTGTCACTTTTGGATAAAATATCTAGTGGGCTAATTCTATGGGCCTTGTCTGCTTCATTGACGCGGTAAACCCGCGAAGGGCACACATTAGGGTTTAGGTCTTCTTACCCTTTATAAGGGCACAAGTTAGGGTTAAGGTAAGGACATAGTTATAAATAGTTAGGACATAGTTAGGAAATGTTCTCTTACTCAGCAGCCGTCTTCCTTTCTCAACAAATCTTGTTTTAATCTCTGTGATCCGAAAACCCTTTCTATTCTAATTTTCTCTGGTTTGTTTAGATCTCTTTTTCACCAAATGGATTACTGGGATGATGTTGATGATCTACATATACACTATCGAATAAATCACCACTAGCATTATGATATTTCCTCTCAAACATTTCTCTTGAGCTTCATCGATATTTCCTCTCAACAAATCAGCTTTTGGTGTAAATAAGTAGACGAGTCAGCCTTACGCTTCATTGATTCTCCTCTCCTTCAGTAGCACTTACCTATGCACTTCAATTTAGGTCTAACTAGGATTTGATGAAGACCCACCAAAAACAACAACCATTATTAGGTTTAATTTATATCAGAATGAATTCGTGGAATGTCCTGTATTTTGAATTATTCCAGCAAAAATATTGGTTGGAAATAATAACATCAATTTGATGTGAACTTGAGAATCTTATTGGTTGTATACTTCTTATTTTGTTCTTAGATTTGGAAATGTTATAATGTTTCCTGTTTGACAAAAATTCAGTTTTGATTCAAAAAATTGATTTTGGGTTTGTTGTTTTGTTGGCCTCTGTTGAGATTATTAGTCCCACATGGTTGGGTTATTTAAGATCCTGCGGTTTATAATCTATTAGGGCCTCTCCACTCATTGCCAATTGGTTTTGAGTTGGATGCCCGTATTCTAATATGGTATCAGAGCAGGCTATTTGTGTCGAGTCGGGTTGACCGCACCTTTACTCGCGTCACCCGATTTAATTGTCCACGTGTTTGTAAGACCCGCCGAGGCTACACGTGAGGGGGCGTGTTGAGATTATTAGTCCCACATGGTTGGGTTATTTAAGATCCTGCGGTTTATAATCTATTAGGGCCCCTCCACTCATTGCCAATTGGTTTTGAGTTGGATGCTCATATTCTATTATAAGTCCATACTGCGGTTTATAATCTATTAGGGCCTCTCCACTCATTGCCAATTGGTTTTGAGTTGGATGCTGATCCAACTCAAAACCAATTGGCAATGAGTGGAGAGGCCCTAATAGATTATAAACCGCAGGATCTTAAATAACCCAACCATGTGGGACTAATAATCTCAACACGCCCCCTCACGTGTAGCCTCGGCGGGTCTTACAAACACGTGGACAATTAAATCGGGTGACGCGAGTAAAGGTGCGGTCAACTGACTCGACACAAATAGCCTGCTCTGATACCATATTAGAATACGGGCATCCAACTCAAAACCAATTGGCAATGAGTGGAGGGGCCCTAATAGATTATAAATCGCAGGATCTTAAATAACCCAACCATGTGGGACTAATAATCTCAACAGCCTCCGAATCAAAATTGTAAATGTTTGCAGTGATCTTGTTGGTTGTACTTCTTATAATACTCTTAAATTTTAAAGTGTTCTAATGTTTTTGTTTAAAAAGAATACAGATTTGATACACATAATTGATCTTGAGTTTGTTGTTTTGTTGGCATCCGAATTGAACTTGTAAATGTGTTGCAATCCCTGCTAGACAACAATAAATTGAGTTTGTTTGCAGCGAGGTTTGAATAGCCTATATAGAAATCAAAAGATATGGTATCAGTACTTGATCTTACGTTCTTACTCAATTATGGTCCCTTATTAGATCAGTAGATAGCATGGGATGGCATTCGGGTTTTACTTTCAGGCACATTTTAAGTTTTTAATATGTTTGGATTTTGTAACTTTAGCATATTATTGTTCCCATGATATATCCAATTCAAGCTTTTTTTACTTTCAAAGTCATTCCTGTATCATTACCCGGATCATTGTCTGATCGGGAGTTCCAATGTAGTGTGGGGATGTGTTATTGAAATTTGGTAATGTATTGTTTATCTAATTACTGGTATCATGGTTTGCACTTGGCTGAAATTTTTCTTCAGTAGGCGCACTACAAGAAAATTGGCCATCGGCGGCGAAATGCAATGTCGCAAAATATATACTTTTCGTCGCTAATCCTTTTTAGCGACCAAAAGTTGTTGTCGCCCAGATTGTCGACAATAGTGGGTCGCTGAAAGGTTCTTTGCGACGCAAATAATTGTTTTTATCGCCATATGTTTATTGGCGACTAAATATTGTTTCGTGGCTGAAAAGCAAAATTCACCGACCAAAAAATGTATTATCGCAAATATATATTCATTAGCGACAAGAAATTCATGCCGCCTAAAACTTTATATTTTGCGACGTGATCTAGTTTTGTTGGAAAATGTCTTTACTCTTTATTCGGCTGTGAGTGTTGTTATTGCCAATTGTTAGCACGTAGGGAAGATAAATTATCGGTATAAAGCATCACATAGCAAGGATTAATCGAAACAGGAAAATTCTATAAATCATATTCATATTAGCTCAAACGATTGTTCATACAAACATGCCAGCAGCATGCCACTAAGGTAAGAAAAAAAAAACAAAGATAAGCTCCAATCAACAAAGTTTTGTGATACCTAATCTATCTACATTTTAAAAAGAAATAAAAAGAAAATGAAAAAACAGTTCACACAAATAGAATGAAATTCTTATAAGCTGACATTAATAGTTACTTCGGTGTCTTGCATACGCCTCCAATCCTGACCAATGAATGTTGTTTTGCTCATAACTTTAAGCATCGTTTCTGGTACAACTAAATAATTTGAACTGTTAGTCATCCAGGGCTTAGCACAAGGGTCTTGTGCAACTAACCGGAACATCCCCAACCTGCAAATGAACCATACACTTATAAATGCTGAAGAAGAACCAAAAGGGTTTCACACCCAAAGTCTTACTTAACAGTATTCCACTTGGGAAGAAAAAGATATTCAGAAAAATAGTTAAAAGATGCTACCTTTAAGAGTATATCCCCAATTTTGTCCCTTGCAATCCTCTCCTAAGTGCGCCCAGGAAGTTTCCCTAACAATAAGGTTGAAGCTCAAAATTTCATTATACTGAAAATAATAATCATTTAGATGGTATTAGTATCCCTACAATAAATGAACTTATAAAATGATGCAATAAAATCTATGGTAAGCAAGACTTAAATGCTTCAACTTTATCATACTAATGGTCTTTATCAAATTAATTTTCATTGCTTCGAATGTCCAACTCGAAGCGAGAACGCTCAACCTGTAGATTGGAATAATTAAGTAGTATGTTCAAACAAAAATTATCTTTTTAGGAGTTAACAAGTTATATATGTTTGACAAATAAGATGGGAGTCCAAACTTAGAAATAATCAAGAAATCCACTAGTTATCGTAGTCGCACAACAAAAAAATTAGAAACAACAAGTGCTCTTTTTATGAGTTACCTAGTTATTTCGGCCTTCACCCGATCCAATTAAATATATCGTCCACCTACTGTAATTTCTCTACACCGCCCTGTTTCAAAGACCAACACAATCAATTACTTCTAGTCCATTATCCTGCAAATTTAAGTTAAGATGCCATTACATTTCGAAAATACACTACCACACCATCTTATGCTTGCGTTTATATAGCGGAAGGAAATAGAGAGCGTAGGCTCATCCTAAACACAAACACCATTACAAACTATCACTTGCTGGATGCTTTGAATGAATTCAAAACAACCATCCATGAAGATATTCCAAAGAACTTAAAACATAGTAATAAATACTTTCATATAGAATAAAGATTTGTAATAAGAAAATCACTTACTTTGTCATCATCCTCGCCCAATGTCTTTTCCTTATTTCAAATCAAACATTTCTTTTGCAAACCAGTCAACAGAACTCGAGGAGCTTTTGAAGGTGGTAGTTTTCCTCGAACTCCTATATTACCATGACTCAAACTTGTAGCCGCTTTTTGTAATATTGTTGTTACCCACTTGACAGTACACTTTTATTCTTCCTTCCATCGGCTCCAGCTTGCCTAATCCTCCCGGAGGAATAATATATTGTGTCAAAACGTATGCCTCACTTGAACAAGAAATTTTAGGCATTCAAGAAACTTTAATTCGTAAAATTTAATTTTTACACTTCAAGAGAAATTTTAAACTCCGTGACCATGATAAGCAACTAAAACAAAAATTGCTTTGAGATTTAGAGATTAAGTTACCCCATACTAACATAATTGAATGGGAATAAAATTACATAGACCATCGACGACTTACCCGAATAATGATTCATATTCTAAAAAATGAATACAAACCAAACCCCTCATCCGTGACTATCAATTCTCTTATGATGAAAACGAGATCGCCATCTTTCTCTATTATCCTCTCTCGTTTCCGTCTTCTATATGTATCTTTTTCCTATCTCTTAGATGGAAAAAACCAGATCAGAAGCCATATTCAAGACAACAAATTCATGTTCCAAAGGCATACCAAAGTCAATCAAAAAATCAATTGACACGGAATAGCGTTGAAACCCTAGACAGAAACTCCTAAATGCATAAAACAATTCATGAACGAGAGATTACCTTTGTACGACTTCTTCTTCTTCACCATACTAAATTAGTGAGAGACCTAAAAGATACATGATAAAATAAAACCCATGTTCCAGAGTCATACAACTTTAATCGAAAACCTTGAGAAGCACTACTTAAAACACAACATCCATTATAACGAAACACCAAATACAGAAATCGAAAAATTATTTGAAACCCTAGATTCATGCTACAGATAAATGAAGATTGAAAGCAAGATAACCAAAATTAAACCATCGAAATTATAATGCAAGTTCAAAACGAATCAAAAGTTAACCATAACTCAGAATCAACCCAGATGATCAATACCTGAAATCAATAAACCTGAGTTCAAACTAAAACTCTGAAGTCTATATTTCTTTTGCGATCGAGAGAATGGAACTCAAACCCTAATGATATGGAGTGAATAGAAGGAGAAGAATATGACATCGTGTTTTTTCAGCAGTTAAGAGAGAAAGTGGAGGATATGAAATTAGTTTTACGGGAAGTGAAGTGAGTCAATGAGGAAATATGAGATCGTGTTTCGTTCTCGCCTAAGAATTAGGTATATTATAGGGAATCGTGGTCTAATTCTGGGCAGGGGTTAATTTTAAAGGCGACCTAATCGAGAATAGGTCCCTAAATTCATCTTTTAACGACCAGTCATATTGTCGCCAAAATTATATTTTGGCGATGGTATTTCTTTAGGTCGCCGTATGTGGGATTTAGCTACAACAATAAATCCGGTCGCTATTTATATTATTTAGCGACCATCTTAGCTACAAAATTTTCATCTTGTCGGTGAAAATTTCATTCTACGACGCCAGTTTAAATGGTCGCTGTTTATTATATATAGCGACCAAATTCCAAGTGTCGCCAGGAATTTCATCGCTAATGACATATTTTCTTGTAGTGGCGGGAGATAATTTTGCTTCCTCTATATACTCCTTAAACACCCATTCTTCTTGCTTGTGGTTTTGAAAATAGTGGAAAACCTTAATCTCTTTTCATTTTTTTAGTATCCAAAAGTATGTGGCGCTTTTTGCTGTTACTTCTCTTAGCTTCATTTGGTTATCCAAATATTGAACAGTGAACTTGAGTTTCATAGCTGCTGATTTTCTTCTTAAGATTATTTTTACCTACTTGGGCTATCTTTGAGATGCATCAAGACTTGAAAGAAGGGATAGACGAGAGTCCTCTTCCTTTGAGATTGTGGTTTGATGTGAGTAGCTCACCTTTGTGATGTAATACTATGATATACTTGAGAACCAACCAGTAACTTCTGTTGAGGATCTGATTTTGGTTTTGCTAGTTTAATTTACAACAATGAAAACATTGGCTTTTCAGTTCCCCCTTCGGTAGAAGATGGACATCTTGGAACAATAAATAAGTTTTGTATGATATTTTTTCTGGTGGATAACTTTTTTACTGTTTGTATCAAATACTGATTTATTTTTCGGATTCTTGGGGACACGCGGAATTTCACCCTTTTTTTAAATCCCATTAGGCTAAAATCTCCTGATAGAATCAACTGATTATTGAGAAAAAATGCAAAATTTATGCAAGCTCGATCGGACATCAAGTTTTATCTCGTTACCTTGAGTTCAAGTTTTCTCAACAAATTTCCATAGAATTTAGATTTCATAGAATTTATTGCAAGGCTTTTTGAAGGAAATATTGCAAGGCTAGTCTTCTCGACCATTCATTCCTTTCTTGGAAAAGTGGCCAAGTTACCATGTGTTTGTCTCTATAGTGGGCTAATTCTGCGTGCCTTGTGCTGCATTGAGAAGGTCCTTAGATTCACTAAGGGTACCCGTTAGGGTTTAGGATGTACTTAATTATAGACACACAACTACGTATTCTCCATCAAAAGTGTGATAAAACTTCGCCATCTTTTCTCTCACTCCTGTCTCTTTAATCTGAAAACTTTTGATTTGATTTTCTGGAAATGGACTATTGGGATGATCCATACATTTATATACATCAGCAGCACTATGATTTCTCCTCTCAAAAATAAATTTGGTTACGCAGAAATGACTGATGATTGAAGAGCATCTGGCGTATCCAATCCATCAGTCTCCTGTTTAATGTCCATCACTTTTTTTCGGAGTGTTAGTAATCTGGAAGGTGGTGGCCGGATTTATCACCATGATTGTATTTGATTATCCCGACCAAATTGATGTTAAAATGTAATCCGGAAGGCGGATGCCGGATTTGGATTTTATCTCCACGGATTATCCTTGAGATGCAGTTGCCTGTCTTTTAGATGAATGATTCTCTCTTTTGTATGTATTTTACATCTAAACTCCCATTCTAGATTTTTTTCTTATTTGAAGTATTGAGGTTATGATAGTTTCACCAGGTTCCTACAAAAAAGAAAAAAAAAAAGTTTGAGATTTTGAGCAGCGAGGCTATGATAGAATACAATAGGAATTGATGCTGTAAAATTGTTACTTATCCTATACAATTATGATTATAATTGTTGAGCATATTCAGCAGAATTTTTGATTTTGATTTTCTTTGTTTGGATTTTGTTTACTGTTTGGTTTATCATTTGAATCTCTTAAACAACAAGAAGTGGCAAAATTTTCGTGCTCTAATCAAAGGGGTATAGAATTAGGAAGGTGCTTGTGGATTTGGGAGCATTAGGAAGGTGCTTCTCATAGTCATTCATTCTTAGAAGTTTTCACCTCTGGTAGACTGGTACCCCAAGTGCTTCTTCTCAAGAGAGAGAGCTATTTGGTTTTCCATTGCTAGAAAAACATTTCATGCTCATAACTAGGAAAAAAAGATTGACAGATGTAGTATGTAATTTGAATTCTAGAAATTATTCCATCTTTGGGTTGCTTGCGCAATCACCTCCCGGTGTTCACATATACCTCTCAACAATCAAGTTCTTTGTTCTATCGATAAAACAAGAAAAGAAAAAGGTTTAGTCGGCAATGATAAATCTGATTAAAAACGGTTCACTGAGTTACAAGAAGTAAGCAAAGAAAACCTCCAAAAACAAATAGGACTGACACCAAAACAGAGTAATCTCCCAAAGGCATAGCGAAAGAAAACTGCCAGCACAGAGGAATCTTAACTACATCCCAGACTTCTTGAATCTTCTCCCCCTATAATGCTAATGCATTTTATTACTCCATGAGCAGTTGCATTTTCAAACAAAGAAGATAAACTATCCGTACATCGGCAACACGAATTCCCGTTAGATTGCAAGGGTCTTCTTGATGATTCATTCCTTTCTTGGAAAGTGGCATTCATAGCAAGTGGCTGCTGTACATATCTCCTTGACTGCTTTGGAACCCAAGTTAAAAAGTGCAAATTGTTTTCACCTATGGATAATGAGCACGCCAGCACGGTCAGGAACAACATTTGATTCTATATCTCTGACTAAACGTAATCCGTCAAGCCATTAACCTCATTCCATTTGATATGATAAAGGCATCCTTTAGGGTTTGGGATGTATGTACTCATAAATATTAGTACATCGAGAAAGTTATTTTCTATCTCATTTCAGTGAACTAAGCTACAGATTACGCCCGTTTTGAATCCGTATAAATTTTTTGATTTTGATTTTCAAAATGATTGATTGGAATGATCCTTACATCACACCTACATTGCACTGTGATTTCTCCTCTCAGAAATAAGTTGGTTTACCTGCAACATTTCTCCATCCCAGCACATTGACGAGCAACTGTTCCCATCAGCGTTGTCAAGTCATAGGCCTCTTTCATAGGTGTAGATATGGGGAAATGTTTTCGAATGTCTAACAAGAAGCCTTTACCCTTGTCGAGGCATGTCGTAGTCAAGATTAGTGAATTGACATACGAGTCAGCAAAACAAACTTTGTGTAGCGAAACTCTTCTTCTTGAATCAGATAGGCTGAGTCACTTTAGGATCATTCCCAGTGGGCTAATTGTATGGTCTCTTCTGTTGCCTTGAGGTAAAGCCCCCTAAAGGGCGCATATTAGGGTTTAGTCCTCTTACCCTCGACAGGGGCACCAATGTTAGGGTTAAGGATACTTATAAATAAACTAAGTTACATAGAGAAATGTCGCCGTCGCCGTCTTCGTCTTCTTTTGTTTGGGATCTCTGTAGCCCTCTAGAAGCTCCTTCATTTTTGATTCTCTCTGTTTTTCTCTGAAATGGATTACAAGGATGATGATGATGATCCTCGCATACACAATTATAGAAACCACTAGCATTATGATTTTTCCTCTCAAATATTTATCTTCAGCCTTGATGATCTTCGTAGTTATGTGGAGAAGTAGACTTGTCATCAGTAGCTTTCATTCTCTTCCTCTCCAGCTAAACTTCCTTGTAGATTCCTGAATAATCTGGATCACGAGCTTTTTCTTCCTCTGAATTTCTTTGTGCTCCCGGATGACGGGATTTGAAGATTTAATGACCTTCTCTGCATCATTGATGCCCTGCACAGAGACACACCAAGAACTAGGATTAGTTTAAGGTTTTAATTTATATCATAAAATCTGTAGAATTTTCATTCTGGATTTTGAATTATTTATAACAAAATATTTAAGATCTCTTTGTTTCTAAATAAAAATATCAATTTGATGTAGTAAACCTGAGTATCTTATTGCTTGTACTTCTTATATTATTATTTGATTTGAAAGTGTTCTAATGTTTTGTGTTTGATAGGAATTCAAATTTGATGTAGAAATTTGATTCTGGGTTTGTTATTTTGTTGGCTTCCAAATTCAACTTGGAAATGTACTATAATCACTGCTAGAACCAGTGACATCTATGGAAAATCTGATTTTAGTCTTGGTTACAGCATGAATTTGTAATCGCCTCCTACCTAGATTTCATAAATAAGTATCCAGTCATTTAACGGAGGAGCTGAGTTACGATTACAAACTCAATGGTGTGGCTAAAGAGAAGGGGACGGTGGTGTGATGCCAATACATGTTGATAGGGCCTATTTATTTGGATTACACAGCGTGGAGTATGTTGGCATATCTGGCATGAACAGAATTAATCACTGAATTATGAGAAAAGTTGCAGATTCTATGAAGGCGCTGACATGAAATCTTTACTCCCTTCTGGGTTCAAATATTTCCAGAAGTTTCTTTATACTTTAGATTCAACAGTCAATTTTTAATGATATCAGTCTTTTCTAGTTAATGGAATCCTTTGTTCACATTATATATCTACCGTGACATGGAGTCCTTTACAGTTAATGGTGGCCTTTGTTCACATTACATATCTACCGTGATGAATTCATTGTGAAAAATGGTTCAAGTTGAATTTTCAACTTGATTTCAGACTTTGTTCCCAAAAAAGTTATTTCTATTCTCATTGGATTTTATGGTAATTTGAGGTTTGTTATTTGATTTTGAAGAAGAGTCAATTTTTGTACCTAATTTTTCCCAAAGATAAAAGATATGGACTAAGTATTGACTGCCAAAACCTGTTTGACTTGATTCTTCGGGTCACTCGCTACATTTGGGGCTGTTACGCGGATCAGGGCTCACATTAGGGTTTCCTTTGTAGTTATAAACTCCTACTTGATATAAGAAAGTTTTCTCTCTCTCTGCCTCACTGAAGTAAAGCTTAAACTTGGCCGCCATCGTCTCACTTGTTGGGACAATTGGATCGCTCTGATACCAATTGTTTCACCAATGCCTACGGAAGCGTTAGGTTTGCACTACTACGAGGTATCTCAATATCGCCAAGAACACAATCACACACACAACAAGAACAAGTATTTATTAACGAGGTTGAATCCTCGGGAAGGAATAAGCAATTTTATATATCACCGTATAGGTTGGAATATACAAAGCTCAAGCAGAGAAGAAGAGAACTCTTACTAGTTCTGGTATGTTTTCTCTAGTTCTCTCTATGGATATTTATACATATCAATAGGGCTAGACACATTCCTTAATACGGATTACTTTCCTACAAGTATAGGGTTTCCTAACTTAACTCTAAGAGACAAACCTATTAAGTTGCTATACTTAGGACACTAGTAATTGGTTTCCCAAACCAACTAGATTTCCTAATCTATTCCTTGACCATCCTACCAACATTTCTCCACCTTGGATCATGCATTCATGCATGAGACGATCAATAGATAAAATCACCTCTATCTTCCAACGTCGATTGAACCATCATTGGCTGCCTACGTATCCTCAATAGGAATCAAACCCGACCTTAGTTCTCTCAAATGGCCTTGCTAGAAGACCTCCACAAGGTTCATAAGAACCTCTACCCCAAAAGGGCCTTTCACCAAACCGGAACTATGTGGATCAATTTCGAACAATGTCGAAACTTGATCCCAGATTCTACTTTAGTCAATGTCTTCTTCTTCTTCAAGAATTTCTGTCACAAAGTGAAATCGTACATCTATATGTTTGGTTCTAGCATGATGCACTTGATTCTTACCCAAATAAATTGCACTTAGACTATCACAATGCACAGTAAGTTGGTCTTGCAGAACTCCTAAGTCATCTAGCAAACCTTCTTACCATATAGCCTCCTTAAAAGCCTCAGTCACTGCCATATACTCCACCTTCGTAGTTGAAAAGCGCCACAATAGACTGCAAGATTGATCTCCAACTTATTGGTGCCCTTGGTATGGTATATACATACCTATAGTTGAACGTCTCTTGTCGAAATCACCAGCATAGTCAGAATCCACATACCCAACACACAACTGATTGTTACTTCTATCCTTCACAAACTCCAAGCCAACATCAACCGTACCGTAAAGATACCTCAAAATCCATTTCACAAACTTGCAATGATCCTTACCAGACAATGCATATAACAGTGACCATACTAACAACATGCATGTGAAATGTCCGGCCTTGTAGATACCATTGTATACATCAAGATACCAACAACCTCAACATATGGGACTTGGGCCATATACTTTCGCTCTTAATCAGTAGTGGGAGACATATGTGCATTCAACTTAAAATGAGCAGAAATGGGAGTACTTACAGATTTAATTCCATCGTAGACACCAAAATTCTGTAACACATTCTTCAAATATACCTTTTGATACAAACTAATACCCTTTTCTATGTTACGTTGAATCTCCATACCAAGAATCTTCTTAGCTTCTCCCAGATCTTTCATCTCAAACTCATTTGACAACTTGTGATTCAAATTATCAATCTCTTTCTTGTTATTCGATGCTAACAGCACATCATCGACATACAAGAGCAAATATATGAAAGACCCATCATGTAGCTTCTTAAAGTATACAAAATGGTCATAGTGACTTCTTGTGTATGTTTGGCCTATCATAAAGTACCATTGTCTTGGAGACTGCTTCATCCCGTACAACGATCGCTTCAGTTTACATACACAATCTTCTTTTCAAGCAACCTTAAACCCACTCGGCTGAGTCATATAAATCTCTTCTTGTAGATCACCATGTAAGAATGTTGTCTTAACATCTAGCTGAACTAGGTCTAAATCATATTGTGCTACCAGGGCCAACAAAATACGGATTGATGAGTGGTTTACCACCGGAGAGAATACCTCATTGTAGTCAATCCCTTCTCTTTGGGCATAACCTTTTGCAACTAACCATGCATTGTAGCGTACTTGATTCACCGAAGATCCTTCTTTCTTAACATACACCCACTTTCACCCTATGGCCTTCTTACCGTTCGAAAGCTTCATAAGAATCCATGTGCCATTCTCGTAAAGAGACTCCATCTCGTCCTGCATTGCACCTTCCCATTCCTTACACTCTGCACTGCATACAACTTCTAAATAAGTAGGAGGAGTACCATCTTCAACAAATGATAATGCATAAGCAATGTAATCATTCATCCAACCAGGCTTCCTGGTTGATCTTCTCGGTTTGCTAGTTGCTATGGTCTCCGTGACCGTAGCTTCTGTATCTTCTACTGACTCTTGTTCCTCTTCCTCAACAGCGTCACTATCATTTGGAACTTCATTAGTTACCTCTCTTGCAGACCCAATGTCTTCAGAAGTATTCTGAACAAATACACACTTAACTGGAATTGGTGGAGTTGCATCAATGTCCACCTGCTGCAAAGGCTCACTGGTACTAGTGCTTCTGTGCTCCACCTGTCAATAACCCCAAGACTTTACCATAGACATCTCATCAAATGTGACATCTCTACTCATGACTATCTTCTTCTCAACTGGATTCCAAATCTTGAACCCTTTTACTCCACTATTCATACCCATAAAGATTCCTTTTACAACACGACTATCAAGCTTGTTTTCACTAACATGATACCACACAGACAACCAAAGATATGAATTGAGTCATAATCATAAGTCGGTTTACCATACCACTTCTCCATAGGAGTTTTACCTTCTAATGCAGCTGATGGCAAGCTATTAATGAGGAAGCATGCATACGTAATCGCCTCAAATTTCAAAATGCCTTACCTAATCCATCATTAGATAACATACATCGTACCTTTTTCCAAAGAAAGTACGATTCCCGCGTTCGCTACCCCATTTTATTGCGGTGTCTTCTTAACTCGTGAAGTGCCTCTTTATCCCCTCATCCTAACATACTTGCAAGAATGGATCACTCTTGTACTCTCCACCATTGTCCGAACGTAGTACTTTGATCTTTCTGCCAGTTTGAGTCTCACTTTCCTTTTTCCACCTCACAAAGATTTCTAGGACTTCATCCTGATCCCTCATGGTGTACACCCATACGCGCCTAGAATAATCATCAATAAACGACACAAACCAATGTTTCCCTCCCAATGATGCATTCTTGGAAGGACCCCAAATATCTGAGTGAACATAGTCAAGAACTCCACTAGTATTGTGGATAGTCATGCCAAAGATTGTTCTTGTTTTCTTGCCCTTAACACAATGTTCACAAAATGCTAACTTGCAGGCAATAACACCTTTCAACAAGTCTTATTGAATCAAACTATGCAACGACTTATCACCTGGATGTGCAAGTCTCATGTGCCATAGCTTCGTCTTCTCGGTAGTTGCATTCTCGATGTGTTCATAAATAGACACATCCCTTGTTGTTGTACTCCCAATCAAGTAATACAAGTTATGATGACGTGTGCCCTTCATGATTACCAACGATCCATAGATTACCTTTAGAACACCATTTTCAAATGACTATCTTATAGCCCTTAGATTCTAAAGTTCAGAGTGAAATCAGATTCTTCTTTATGGCAGGTACAAATCTTACCTCCTTCAGCTATCTAACTATACCATCATGCATCTTGATACGAACACTACCAATTCCAATCACCCTACAGGTATGATTGTTTCCCATACGTACTTCTCCATCAAGTTCTTCAAAACTTGAGAACCAGTCCCGATATGGACATATATGATACGTTGCTCTAGTATCTAATACCCATGTACCATCTGTAATAGTACAAGCTGATGGTGTCACAGTCAGGGAGAAATCATAAGCATTATCTGATTCTTCATTACCTTTAGCAATGTTCACCTTGGTATTACTATTATCTCCTTCTCTTTCCTTACGCTTGGTATAATCCTTATCCCAATGACCTAAATCATGGCACCAAGCACACTCATCTTTACGCAGACGTGTTCTACTCTTAGAACGTCATCTAGCTTTACCATAACCACCATTCTTCTTTCTCCTATCTATTAAACGACCTCTTGCAAGAAGCAAGTCATTATTAGCTTCACTTGCAAGGTCTTTACGATCCATCTTCCTGAACTCCTCACTACGCAATGCTGTAGTGACCTCTGCGTATGTCATCTTCTCCTTACCTTGCATTAATGCTTTAATCATACTTTTCAGGAAGAGAATTTATCAGACACAAAGCTTGTTCCTCGTCGTTGATCTTCTCATCGTAGTTAACCAACTCAGCAAGAAGTTTATTATATGAATCTAGGTGCTCGGTTAGGGTTGCACGTTTCTTCATGTTATAGAGATACAAATTCCTTTTAAGATGTATCATATTGTCCACGTTCTTCACATAGTATTCTTTCTCTAGCTTTTTCCAGAGATTCTTATCTGAAGTCTCGTGTTGATAATTAACTCTTACTGCAGTTTCTAAACACCCTCGTATCGAAGTAAGACATAATCTATTCATCTTGTTCCACTGCTTATCAGACATTTCAACTGTCTGATCTCTAGAGCTTCTTCTAGGTCAAGATGAACAGGAGCAACCATTACGTCTGTTCTCCATAAACCAAAGTTATTGGTTCCTGTAAACTTTTCTACCTCAAGTTGTGATCTATGTGAATGAAGTATTTCTTCTTTTGTTTCTTTATCTTTACTTGTGGAATCCGAATGTTCTCCTAAAGGATCTTTAGGATCAACAGGTTTATCCCCGTCAACCATTGTTCTTTAACAACCAAATATAGATAAAAAACAGAACCTTTGAGATTAGTATTACCTCAAGCAATCTTTAGAAAAATACCTTCACTTCAAATTCAATCTGAGTACCCGTATCCAAGAGCGTCTCTTTGCTCTGATACCAATTGTTGCGCCAAAGCCTGTGGAAGCGTTAGTTTTGCACTATTACGAGGTATCTCAGTATCGCCAAGAACACAATCACACACACAAGAAGAACAAGTATTTAACGAGGTTGAATCCTCGGGAAGGAATAAGCAATTTTATATATCACCGTATAGGTTGGAATACAAAGCTCAAGCAGAGAAGAAGAGAACTATTACTAGTTCTGGTATGTTTTCTCTAGTTCTCTCTATGAATATTTATACATATCAATAGGGCTGGACACATTCCTTAATACGGATTACTTTCCTACAAGTATAGGGTTTCCTAACTTAACTCTAAGAGACAAACCTATTAAGTTTCTATACTTAGGACACTAGTAATTGGTTTCCCAAACCAACTAGATTTCCTAATCTAGTCCTTGACCATCCTTTTCCCAGCAAAAAAAAAAAAAAAAGAAAATTGCAAGGCTAGTCTTCTCGACCATTCATTCGTTACTTGGAAAAGTGGCCAAGTTACCATGTGTTTGTCTCTCAGAGTGGGCTAATTCTGCGTTCCTTGTGCAGCATTGAGAAGGTCCTTAGATTCACTAAGGGCACCCATTAGGGTTTAGGATGTATTTATAAATACACAACTATGGATTCTCCATCAAAAAGTATGCTAAAACTTTGCCATTTTTTCTCTCACTCCTGTCTCTTAGAGAGTTGGATTCTCCATCAACATATGGGACTTGGGCCATATACTTTCGCTCTTATTCAAAAGAGGGGGAGACATACGTGCATTCAACTTAAAATGAGCATCAAGGGGAGTACTTACAAATTATTTCCATCGTAGACACCAAACTTCAAACACTTTCTTCAAATATGCCTTTTGAGACAAACAAACCTTACCCTTCTCTCTCATTACGTTGAATCTACATACCAAGAATCTTCTTAGCTTCTCTCCTGCATCTTTCATCTCAAACTCATATGACAACTTGTGCTTCAAATTATCAATCTCTTTCTTGTTATTCGATGCTATCAAAGATATCATCGACATACAAGAGCAAATATATGAAAGGCCCATCACGTAGCTTCTTAAAGTATACACAATGGTGATAGTAACTTCTTTTGTATTTTTTGCCAATCATAAACCGGTCAAATCTCTTGTACCATTGTCTGGGAGACTGCTTCAGCCCGTACAACGATCACTTCAGTTTATATACACAATCTTCTTTTCCAGCAACCTTAAACCCACTCGGCTAAGTCATATAGATGTCTTCTTGTAGATCACCATGTAAGAATGTTGTCTTAAGAATTTTGTGCTACCAAGGCCAACAAAATACGGATTGATGAGTGTTTTACCACCAGAGAGAGCACCTCATTGTTGTCAATCCCTTCTCTTTGGGCATAACATTTTGCAACTAACCTTGCATTGTAGCATACTTGATTCACCGAAGATCCTTCTTTCTTAACATATACCCACTTGCACCCTATGGACTTATTACCGTTCAAAAGCTTCATAAGAATCCATGTGCCATTCTTGTAAAGAGACTCCATCTCGTCGTGCATTGCACCTTCCCATTCTTTACACTCTTCACTACATACAACTTCTAAATAGGAAGTAGGAGTACTATCTTCAACAACTGGTAATGCATAATCAATGTAATCATTCATCCAACCAGGCTTCCTGGTTGATCTTCTCGGTTTGATGGTTGCTATGGTCTCCGTGACCGTAGCTTTTGTATCTTCTACTGACTCTTGTTACTCTTCCTCAACAAGATCACTATCATTTGGAACTTGATTAGTTACCTCTCTTGCAGACCCATTTTCTTCAGAAGTATTCTGAACAAATACAGACTTAACTGGAATTGGTGGAGTTGCATCAATCTCCACCTGCTGCAAAGGCTCACTGGTACTGGTGCTTCTGTGCTCCACCTATCGAGAACCCCAAGACTTTACCATAGACATCTCATCAAATGTGACATCTCTACTCATGACTATCTTCTTCTTAACTGGATTCCAAATCTTGAACCCTTTTACTCCACTCTTCATACACATAAAGATTCCTTTTACAACACGGCTATCAAGCTTGTTTTCACTAACATGATACCACATAGGACAACCAAAGATATGAATTGAGTCATAATCATAAGATGGTTTACAATACCACAGTCTAGATATCTTTGCTATAAGCTAAACATCTTTATTTATAAGCTTGGTTGGTTTCCCAAACCTCTTAGGAATATATTTCCTTATGTAGGAATAATTCCTTTTCTAGGTATATTTCCTTATCCAGGAATATTACCTTGTCTAAGAATATTCCTTATCTAGGAATAATTCCTTTTCTGAGTATATTTCCTTATCCAAGAATAATACCTTGTCTAAGAAATATTCTTGTTTTAGGTATATTTCCTTATCTAGGAATATTACCTTGTTTAGGAATATTTTCTTAAATTACAATTTTATACTCAATCCTTCTTGAGGATCACTAGTTCCCTGAGAGAGGAAGATACACATGTATCATCAGCTATTCACAAAGGAGTGGGAGACGGCATTAACAAGAAGCTCACTAGGTACATTAGGGGAAACATGTATAAAGAACAAATAAGGTATTAAACCCCAGTTGGAGAATGTAGTACTGAGTTTACAACCGAAACATTTATCAAATTCCAGAAAATAGTTGAAAATCGTATGCATCCTCATGATAGACCATTGTTTGCATCCTTGAAAATAGTTGTCACACACCTGCAAAGAAGTTGAGATTGTTTAGTTTGTTCATTTTTTTCATGAATATGATAAGCCACAGGTGACTAGAAAGGCGATCTGATTAAGTAAGCCTGGTGATGATAATGCTTGTCAATTGTTAACACCTTCTACATCTTAAAGTTACCTCCATGTCTTTTTGTTACTGAATTTTCCGCCACTTGCAAAATCATCCTATTTACCTCAATTACAGAGATCATAAATTAACCAGGACAATGCTATTTTGGGGCTTACAGTTAGGCCTGTCAATGGAAACCCGTTAACCGTTAGCCGTAACCGATTACCCGGTTGCCGTTACGTTTAGTTCCGTTATACCGTTATCCGTTACCCGTTACCGCTAATGTAGCGGTTACTTTTATCCGACGGTAACGGCAATGGAAGACCTATTTCCGTTAGCCTTAGTTCCGTTAACCGCTAACGTGTACCTAGCACCTGTAACATTCTATACCTAGGCTATACTCGAATCAAATGAAACTCTTTCTTCACTAACAGGCTCTCCTTCAGACGTTGTTGAACTCATCACTGCTGTTTTAGGCACATCAGATATTCTCAACCTATTAATTTCACTTTCATGTTCGAAGTTTCTCGACTGTACTACTTGTTTGTGAGCATCCGAGCAAAAAGATTCATGCTCAGACTCACTTGCACGTGAGACATCATCAGTGTAAACCACTTGATTCCAAAAAAAGTTCTACATTGTTGTTAATTTGAAAACTGTGCATGTTTTTATGATATTAACGTTATATTCCGGAAAATTAACCGTTAACCGATAAGTCCGACGTAACGGCAATGGAACTGATTTTACAATTCCGTCGGCAATTAGCGGATAAATTGTTAACCGCCAATTTTAACGGCAACGGTAGCGGCAGAGCCATTATTTGTTTCGTTTAGTGCCGTTTGATGCCTCTACTTACGTGAATACGTCCTAGTTCCTACCATGGTTGTGAGGGAGGGAGTTAGTGATTGTTGGTTGGTTAAATTACTAAAAAATGTGAGTGAAATTAGGTAATGTGTTACATACATTCTTAATATTAGAACGGGTCTGCACTTTGCTGAAAATTCTTTAACCTCGAGCCACATCTGTGGAATGGATAGAGTTTATACTGCTCTAGCTCTTCCTTTAGTATTCATGCTTCTTGCCCGTGGTTCAGTAAAATGGCTAATACCTTCATGCCTTGTCAATGTTTTAGTATACATGTTACACTTTTTTTCCGTTTCTTATTATAACTTGGTATCATCAAGCAATACTTGGATAGGGATAGGGTAGAAGACAACTTGAGAATAGCTGAACAAGCATAACAAGGATAAGTAAGTTCTCGTGCCTATTCCTGTAAATCAATTTCGACATGTAAAACTTGGATGTACATGGTCTCTTGCTAATCGGGATCAAATTACCCAACGGTAACCTCACTTATTCAAAGCAACATTTAAAAGCCCTTTGTTTCAGCGTCATCGGGACATTACGAGGACATATCACACTTTCTGAAAGTTATTTCTACTAAAATTTCCCATTTTAATCTTACGAGACATTTTATATTGGTTATGATTTTTTAGTAGTGGTGCATTGTATATAGCTAGTTGACCTCCTAGCATAATGCTAATTTTAAGTTAGCTAATGGGACTTGTCAATTGTAACCAACTTTTAGTAAATCCTAAACAAATTATTTGAACATTTTTGTGGTAGCATGACAATTTTTCTAGGCCTATTCGCTGTATAAATCCATAAGAATAAAAAAAAAAAAAAAAAAAAAAAAAAACGCAGAGACAAATGGAGAGATTTCCCTCTATGGGCCTCGTGTAGTGCTACGTTGAAGTTCTTACCCTTGATAAGACTAAGGGGCACACTTTAGGGTTTTCTTTCTTTGGTTTGATAAAGGCACCCGTTAGGGTTTAGGATGTAGCTATAAAATGAAAGTTACTCTCTGTCTATAATAAATCTGAAGCCGTTTTTATCTCTCAGACTTTCAATCTCTAAAAAGCTTTTGATTTTGATTTTCTGGAAATGGATTGTTGGGATGATCCATACATCTATTTATGCACAGCCACTGATCGACTAAGCAGCACAATGATATCTCCTCTCATGAATAAGGTTGGATACTGTTACAAAAGATCTATTGGTAATCCCAAGAGCTAATTTTATGGAGTTATGGGCATAAGCAAATCCTGAAATGAAGCTAGGAACATGCCATATCTTTCCTAAAAGGGAAACGTCTAGGTTTTAATTGTAGTAGACCTGCAGCCACGATCTGTTTGGAATCCACCGATCTCAAGTTTAAACATGATCTCAGTTCAAATAATGGCTCACATCCAAGTTACACTAAACAATTTGCAGGTGGTGTTAAGTAATGTAGAGGATGAAGTCTGGAATTATAGATATTCTTGGATTTTGAATATCAAAAAAAGATGAAGTAAAATGAAATCAATTTGGGGATTCGATGTTTCAGAAATCTAGAGGATAAAGTCTGTGTGACATTTTTCTAAAAATTAATACCGATTTGGTGTAAACCCTATTTTTGGGTTTTTTTTACTGCTTGTTATTTTATTTATTTTTTGTTATTATTACTCCTCCGTCCACTAATAAGTGACCTATATCACTAAACAAGGAGATATTCCTAAAATTATCCTTTTAATTTATTATAAAAAATATAAGAAATATGCATAATTTGATAGTCATGTTTATATTCTTTACGTAGGTGTTTTAAAATGCTTACCAATGGTACGAAGTTTGCGAACATCCGTGATGTAGTTTGAGAGATAAATCATTTCGAAATTTCACCATTAATTATCCATAAGGGTATAATTATAAAAAGTGCTTGAAAATACTTTTCTCCTTGCTTACCTTAAAAATTGTGCAAACTTGAACTAGGTCACTTAATAGTGGGACGGAGGGGGTATTATTTTATTTTTTTGTATTAGTAGTGGTAGTGCAGTTAGATTATTGTTGGATTTGGGTGTGTTCTAATGATTCAGTTTGATCCGAATTGAGATTTTATACACAAATTTGATCTTGGGTCTGCTGTTTTGTTGGGTTCTAAGTTCCACCCTCGTTGTTTGACAAGTGCAATAATCCTTGGTTGTTTGACAAGTTTCCCACCATAAAAATAAAATGTTTAATATCTTTGTTGCTGTGGCATAAATCAGCACGCTGACAATGAGGTGAACATTTTGATGTTGAACAATCTTCCTATCCAATTTTAAGGATCTGATTCTAAACAAATTGTAGAAAACACTGTAAGAAATTTCTTGGTGGCTCGACAGTTCTTCAAGTCTTGGATTTGAGGCTCAACTCGGAACGTTTTGTTGAATATGATGGCTGAAAGTTAGTTTGTCAAACAACAAGAACTTGGAAAATTTTGGTGTTCTTATCACTGCGTCGGTTAGTTAAACGAGTATAAATTAGGAAGGTGGTTATGGATTTGGTGTTCTTATCACTGTGTCCTCACTTCTAGCAATGGCGCCATCGCCTCTCATTTTAGACCGCTCATATTAGAATCCGGTCAGAACACAATTGCTTTCGATTTCATCATGCCCATTCATGCCTATTCTCTTATCGCATCTTAGGTTGCCAAGTGACTCCGGGATGAATTTTTACTATTACATACAAAAATATTTCTAAATGGATTTTGCATGCTCTTTGTGACCTCTTCGTTTTTAAAATGAAAATCTTAATCCATATGATTTCAAAATAAATAAGCTATCAAAGAATCTTTTCTCGCATTACATAGGAAACCAACCTCTTTCTCCATTGCAACTTCATTCAAGATGTCAAGTGTGCCTCTCCTCTTGGCCAAAGACACACCTACTTATATCACTAGGACAAAGAGTAGGAGTAGTCATCCATTTACATAGAGGGTTTAAATCCACCACTACGCAGTGTTGCTTCAAGATTCTACTTATACTTGCAGCTGCGTGCTTTTAGGTTTTTTTGAAGGTAAAAGAAGTCCGATTACGTACAAAGGAATGCAAGGAAGTTGGGAAGTTCTCTCATCTCGAGAACGCCCGTATGGTTTGTCTTATGAATTTTCAATAGCTTGACTAAGAATCTGCTACATGCATAAAACTTACTAAACATATTTCGATGTCTGAACAGGGGATCGCCTCAACATGGCAAGTGGAAAGTCACAAAAAATCTCTATCACACAAGGGAAATTTGAGCCAAGAGTAGACTGACTGAGTGGTTTCTTAAAGGCGAAAGATGATTTTTTTGAGGAAGATACAAAGTTCAAGAAGATGATTGATGCACGAAACAGCTTGGATACTTACGTATACAACATGATGACCTAGGTATAACGTCTGGCTTGCAGGAAAGCTGGTATCAGATGAGAAAGAGAAGATTAGAACTGCTGAGAAAGAAGACTCAATTAGCACTGTTGTGTATCAATGTGCTGCAAAAACAACAAAGAATATGGGGTGCTGCTATGGGGATGACAGAAACCAGAGCACCTTAAAGA
This sequence comes from Papaver armeniacum, assembly GCA_023531295.1. Classification (NCBI taxonomy): domain Eukaryota; kingdom Viridiplantae; phylum Streptophyta; class Magnoliopsida; order Ranunculales; family Papaveraceae; genus Papaver; species Papaver armeniacum. The sequence goes on along the minus strand of JAJJWW010003483.1, from coordinate 84,408 downwards.
AACAATTATCACCGTAATCCGTTTTTTTCTTGGTCCTACAGGATTTGGCTTTTTTTTTTTAATTAGGATTTATGAGATACTCTCTTGTTATTTTTAGCATAAAATCCTTATTATAATTAACCTTTACCCAGCTGTTGATGGTGGTTTTTAGACAAGGGGTAAAATCGTAAAACCCCATGACCTAGTGTTACCCGCAACACATTAACTAAGAGCATTTAACTCGTGTGTAAATAATTAATAGGGTATTTTTTAAAAATACCCGATTAGGGTTTTCAACACAGAACCCTAATTCCAAAACCAAGCCGCACCCTGCGCACCATGGCAAAGAATGCCAAACCAAGCCGCACCTGCGCACCATGGCAGCAATGCCAAACCAAGCCGCACCACTCGCGCACCATGGCAGCAATGCTAAACTAAGCCGCATATCTTGCGCACCATGGCAACAATGCCAAACCAAGCCGCACCAGCGCACCATGGCACTAATGCCAAACCAAGACGCACCCTGCGCACCATGGCAACAATGCCAAACCAAGTCGCATACTGCGCACCATGGCAACAATGCCAAACCAAGCCGCACCCTGCGCACCATGGCAACAATGCCAAACCAAGCCGCACCCTGCGCACCATGGCAACAATTCCATATTTCCAAGCCGCTATGCCTTTGGCCCACGCCAAATATAGCGCCCTAGGCTTGCAAGACTTGCAACTAGGTCAACATGGCCGCACGTGCTATTGGAACATGCCAACACGTGTCGCAAGCCATATTTCCAAGCCGCTATGCCTTTGGCCCACGCCAAATATAGCGCCCTAGGCTTGCAAGACTTGCAACTAGGTCAACATGGCCACACGTGCTATTGGAACATGCCAACACGTGTCGCAAGCCATATTTCCAAGCCGCTATGCCTTTGGCCCACGCCAAATATAGCGCCCTAGGTTTGCAAGACTTGCAACTAGGTCAACATGGCCGCAAGTGCCATTGGCACATGCCAACACGTGTCGCAAGCCATATTTCCAAGTCGCTATGCCTTTGGCCTACGCCAAATATAGCGCCCTAGGCTTGCAAGACTTGCAACTAGGTCAACATGGCCGCACGTGCTATTGGAACATGCCAACACGTGTCGCAAGCCATATTTCCAAGCCGTTATGCCTTTGGCCCACGCCAAATATAGCGCCCTAGGTTTGCAAGACTTGCAACTAGGTCAACATGGCCGTACGTGCCATTGGCACATGCCAACACGTGTCGCAAGCCATATTTCCAAGCCGTTATGCCTTTGGCCCACGCCAAATATAGCTCCCTAGGCTTGCAAGACTTGCAACTAGGTCAACATGGCCGCACGTGCTATTGGCACATGCCAACACGTGTCGCAAGCCATATTTCCAAGCCGCTATGCCTTTGGCCCACGCCAAATATAGCGCCCTAGGCTTGCAAGACTTGCAACTAGGTCAACATGGCCGCACGTGCCATTGGCACATGCCAACACGTGTCGTAAGCCATATTTCCAAGCCGCTATGCCTTTGGCCCACGCCAAATATAGCGCCCTAGGATTGCAAGACTTGCAACTAGGTCAACATGGCCGCACGTGCTATTGGCACATGCCAACACGTGTCGCAAGCCATATTTCCAAGCCGCTATGCCTTTGGCCCACGCCAAATATAGCGCCCTAGGCTTGCAAGACTTGCAACTAGGTCAACATGGCCGCACGTGCCATTGGCACATGCCAACACGTGTCGTAAGCCATATTTCCAAGCCGCTATGCCTTTGGCCCACGCCAAATATAGCGCCCTAGGATTGCAAGACTTGCAACTAGGTCAACATGGCCGCACGTGCTATTGGCACATGCCAACACGTGTCGCAAGCCATATTTTCAAGCCGCTATGCCTTTGGCCCACGCCAAATATAGTGCCCGGGCTTGCAAGACTTGCAACTAGGTCAACATGGCCGCACGTGCTATTGGCACATGCCAACACGTGTGTCGCAAGCCATATTTCCAAGCCGCTATTCCTTTGGCCCACGCCAAATATAGCGCCCTAGGCTTGCAAGACTTGCAACTAGGTTAACATGGCCGCACGTGATATTGGAACATGCCAAAGACGTGTCGCAAGCCATATTTCCAAGCCGCTATTCCTTTGGCCCACGCCAAATATAGCGCCCTAGGCTTGCAAGACTTGCAACTAGGTCAACATGGCCGCACGTGCTATTGGAACATGCCAACACGTGTCGCAAGCCATATTTCCAAGCCGCTATGCCTTTGGCCCACGCCAAATATAGCGCCCTAGGTTTGCAAGACTTGCAACTAGGTCAACATGGCCGCAAGTGCCATTGGCACATGCCAACACGTGTCGCAACCCATATTTCCAAGTCGCTATGCCTTTGGACCACGCCAAATATAGCGCCTTAGGCTTGCAAGACTTGCAACTAGGTCAACATGGCCGCACGTGCTATTGGAACATGCCAACACGTGTCGCAAGCCATATTTCCAAGCCGCTATGCCTTTGGCCCACGCCAAATATAGCGCCCTAGGTTTGCAAGACTTTCAACTAGGTCAACATGGTCGCACGTGCCATTGGCATATGCCAACACGTGTCGCAAGCCATATTTCCAAGCCGCTATGCCTTTGGCCCACGCCAAATATAGCGCCCTAGGCTTGCAAGACTTGTAACTAGGTCAACATGGCCGCACGTGCTATTGGCACATGCCAACACGTGTCGCAAGCCATATTTCCATGCCGCTATGCCTTTGGCCCACACCAATTATAGCGCCCTAGGCTTGCAAGACTTGCAACTAGGTCAACATGGCCGCACGTGCCATTGGCACATGCCAACACGTGTCGCAAGCCATATTTCCAAGCCGCTATGCCTTTGGCCCATGCCAAATATAGCGCCCTAGGCTTGCAATACTTGCAACTAGGTCAACATGGCCGCACGTGCTATTGGCACATGCCAACACGTGTCGCAAGCCATATTTCCAAGCCGCTATGCCTTTGGCCCACGCCAAATATAGCGCCCTAGGCTTGCAAGACTTGCAACTAGGTCAACATGGCCGCACGTGCTATTGGCACATGCCAACACGTGTCGCAAGCCATATTTCCAAGCCGCTATGCCTTTGGCCCACGCCAAATATAGCGCCCTAGGCTTGCAAGACTTGCAACTAGGTCAACATGGCCGCACGTGCCATTGGCACATGCCAACACGTGTCGTAAGCCATATTTCCAAGCCGCTAAGCCTTTGGCCCACGCCAAATTTAGCGCCCTAGATTGCAAGACTTGCAACTAGGTCAACATGGCCGCACGTGCTATTGGCACATGCCAACACGTGTCGCAAAGCCATATTTCCAAGCCGCTATGCCTTTGGCCCACGCCAAATATAGCGCCCTAGGCTTGCAAGACTTGCAACTAGGTCAACTTGGCCGCACGTGCCATTGGCACATGCCAACACGTGTCGTAAGCCATATTTCCAAGCCGCTATGCCTTTGGCCCACGCCAAATATAGCGCCCTAGGATTGCAAGACTTGCAACTAGGTCAACATGGCCGCACGTGCTATTGGCACATGCCAACACGTGTCGCAAGCCATATTTCCAAGCCGCTATGCCTTTGGCCCACGCCAAATATAGTGCCCTGGGCTTGCAAGACTTGCAACTAGGTCAACATGGCCGCACGTGCTATTGGCACATGCCAACACGTGTCGCAAGCCATATTTCCAAGCCGCTATTCCTTTGGCCCACGCCAAATATAGCGCCTAGGCTTGCAAGACTTGCAACTAGGTTAACATGGCCGCACGTGATATTGGAACATGCCAACACGTGTCGCAAGCCATATTTCCAAGCCGCTATGCCTTTGGCCCACGCCAAATATAGCGCCCTAGGCTTGCAAGACTTGCAACTAGGTCAACATGGCCGCACGTGCTATTGGAACATGCCAACACGTGTCGCAAGCCATATTTCCAAGCCGCTATGCCTTTGGCCCACGCCAAATATAGCGCCCTAGGTTTGCAAGACTTGCAACTAGGTCAACATGGCCGCAAGTGCCATTGGCACATGCCAACACGTGTCGCAACCCATATTTCCAAGTCGCTATGCCTTTGACCACGCCAAATATAGCGCCTTAGGCTTGCAAGACTTGCAACTAGGTCAACATGGCCGCACGTGCTATTGGAACATGCCAACACGTGTCGCAAGCCATATTTCCAAGCCGCTATGCCTTTGGCCCACGCCAAATATAGCGCCCTAGGTTTGCAAGACTTTCAACTAGGTCAACATGGCCGCACGTGCCATTGGCATATGCCAACACGTGTCGCAAGCCATATTTCCAAGCCGCTATGCCTTTGGCCCACGCCAAATATAGCGCCCTAGGCTTGCAAGACTTGTAACTAGGTCAACATGGCCGCACGTGCTATTGGCACATGCCAACACGTGTCGCAAGCCATATTTCCATGCCGCTATGCCTTTGGCCCACACCAATTATAGCGCCCTAGGCTTGCAAGACTTGCAACTAGGTCAACATGGCCGCACGTGCCATTGGCACATGCCAACACGTGTCGCAAGCCATATTTCCAAGCCGCTATGCCTTTGGCCCATGCCAAATATAGCGCCCCTAGGCTTGCAATACTTGCAACTAGGTCAACATGGCCGCACGTGCTATTGGCACATGCCAACACGTGTCGCAAGCCATATTTCCAAGCCGCTATGCCTTTGGCCCACGCCAAATATAGCGCCCTAGGCTTGCAAGACTTGCAACTAGGTCAACATGGCCGCACGTGCTATTGGCACATGCCAACACGTGTCGCAAGCCATATTTCCAAGCCGCTATGCCTTTGGCCCACGCCAAATATAGCGCCCTAGGCTTGCAAGACTTGCAACTAGGTCAACATGGCCGCACGTGCTATTGGCACATGCCAACACGTGTCGCAAGCCATATTTCCATGCCGCTATGCCTTTGGCCCACACCAATTATAGCGCCCTAGGCTTGCAAGACTTGCAACTAGGTCAACATGGCCGCACGTGCCATTGGCACATGCCAACACGTGTCGCAAGCCATATTTCCAAGCCGCTATGCCTTTGGCCCATGCCAAATATAGCGCCCTAGGCTTGCAATACTTGCAACTAGGTCAACATGGCCGCACGTGCTATTGGCACATGCCAACACGTGTCGCAAGCCATATTTCCAAGCCGCTATGCCTTTGGCCCACGCCAAATATAGTGCCCTGGGCTTGCAAGACTTGCAACTAGGTCAACATGGCCGCACGTGCTATTGGCACATGCCAACACGTGTCGCAAGCCATATTTCCAAGCCGCTATTCCTTTGGCCCACGCCAAATATAGCGCCCTAGGCTTGCAAGACTTGCAACTAGGTTAACATGGCCGCACGTGATATTGGAACATGCCAACACGTGTCGCAAGCCATATTTCCAAGCCGCTATGCCTTTGGCCCACGCCAAATATAGCGCCCTAGGCTTGCAAGACTTGCAACTAGGTCAACATGGCCGCACGTGCTATTGGAACATGCCAACACGTGTCGCAAGCCATATTTCCAAGCCGCTATGCCTTTGGCCCACGCCAAATATAGCGCCCTAGGTTTGCAAGACTTGCAACTAGGTCAACATGGCCGCAAGTGCCATTGGCACATGCCAACACGTGTCGCAACCCATATTTCCAAGTCGCTATGCCTTTGGCCCACGCCAAATATAGCGCCTTAGGCTTGCAAGACTTGCAACTAGGTCAACATGGCCGCACGTGCTATTGGAACATGCCAACACGTGTCGCAAGCCATATTTCCAAGCCTCTATGCCTTTGGCCCACGCCAAATATAGCGCCCTAGGTTTGCAAGACTTTCAACTAGGTCAACATGGCCGCACGTGCCATTGGCATATGCCAACACGTGTCGCAAGCCATATTTCCAAGCCGCTATGCCTTTGGCCCACGCCAAATATAGCGCCCTAGGCTTGCAAGACTTGTAACTAGGTCAACATGGCCGCACGTGCTATTGGCACATGCCAACACGTGTCATAAGCCATATTTCCATGCCGCTATGCCTTTGGCCCACACCAATTATAGCGCCCTAGGCTTGCAAGACTTGCAACTAGGTCAACATGGCCGCACGTGCCATTGGCACATGCCAACACGTGTCGCAAGCCATATTTCCAAGCCGCTATGCCTTTGGCCCATGCCAAATATAGCGCCCTAGGCTTGCAATACTTGCAACTAGGTCAACATGGCCGCACGTGCTATTGGCACATGCCAACACGTGTCGCAAGCCATATTTCCAAGCCGCTATGCCTTTGGCCCACGCCAAATATAGCGCCCTAGGCTTGCAAGACTTGCAACTAGGTCAACATGGCCGCACGTGCTATTGGCACATGCCAACACGTGTCGCAAGCCATATTTCAAGCCGCTATGCCTTTGGCCCACGCCAAATATAGCGCCCTAGGCTTGCAAGACTTGCAACTAGGTCAACATGGCCGCACGTGCTATTGGCACATGCCAACACGTGTCGCAAAGCCATATTTCCAAGCCGCTATGCCTTTGGCCCATACCAAATATAGCTCCCTAGGCTTACAAGACTTGCGACTAGGTCAACATGGCCGCACGTGCCATTGGCACATGCCAACACGTGTCGCAAGCCATATTTCCAAGCCGCTATGCCTTTGGCCCACGCCAAATATAGCGCCCTAGGCTTGCAAGACTTGCAACTAGGTCAACATGGCCGCACGTGCCATTGGCACATGCCAACACGTATCGCAAGCCATGTTTCCAAGCCGCTATGCCATTGGCCCACGACAAATATAGCGCTCTAGGCTCGCAAGACTTGCAACTAGGTCAACATTCCGCACATGCCATTGGCAAATGCCAAACACACACGCTGGTAACCTAACTTGCAAACCGTGCAACCTACCACCAAGGCATTCCGCACATGCCATTGGCACATGCCACACGCGTTACTAGCAGCGCCACTTGCACTCAAGATGCAACCATAACTCGAGACATCAACACAAACTTGGGGATGCTTCTTTAGGGTTTTGGTTTGGCGGTCACAGCATGTAGCTGTTGATGGTGGTTTTTAGACAAGGGGTAAAATCGTAAAACCCCATGACCTAGTGTTACCCGCAACACATTGAATAAGAGCATTTAACTCAGGTGTAAATAATTAATAGGGGTATTTTTTCAAAATACCAGATTAGGTTTTCAAATCACGAACCCTAATTCCAAAACTAAGCCGCATCTCGCGCACCATGGCAACAATGCCAAACGAAGCCTCATATCAAGCGCACCATGGCAACCATGCCAAACCAAGCCGCATATCGCGCACCATGGCAACAATGCCAAACCAAGCCGCATATCGCTCACCATGGCAACAATGCCAAACCAAGCCGCATATCAAGCGCTCCATGGCAACAATGCCAAGCCAAGCCGCATATCGCGCACCATGGCGACAATGCCAAGCCAAGCCGCATATCGCGCACCATGGCGATAATGCTAAGCCAAGCCGCATACCGCGCACCATGGCAACCATGACAAACCAAGCCGCATATCGCGCACCATGGCAACAATGCCAAACCAAGCCGCATATCATGCACCATGGCAACAATGCCAAACCAAGCCGCATATCGCGCACCATGGCAACCATGCCAAACCAAGCCGCATATCACGCACCATGGCAACAATGCCAAACCAAGCCGCACCCTGCGCACCATGGCAACAACGCCAAATTCCAAGCCGATAATGGCAACAATGCCAAACCAAGCCGCACCCTGCGCACCATGGCTACAACGCAAAATTCCAAGCCGCTATGCCTTTGGCCCACGCCCAACATAGCGCCCTAGGCTTGCAAGACTTGCAACTAGGTCAACATGGCCGCACGTGCAATTGGCACATGCCAAAACGTGCCGCAAGCCATATTTCCAAGCCGCTATGCCTTTGGCCCACGCCAAACATAGCGCCCTAGGCTTGCAAGACTTGCAACTAGGTCAACATGGCCGCACGTGCCATTGGCACATGCCAACACGTGTCGCAAGCCATATTTCCAAGCCGCTATGCCTTTGGCCCACGCCAAATATAGCGCCCTAGGCTTGCCGTGACGCAACTAGGTCAACATGGCCGCACGTGCCATTGGCACATGCCAACACGTGTCGCAAGCCATATTTCCAAGCCGCTATGCCTTTGGCCCACGCCAAATATAGCGCCCTAGGCTTGCAAGACTTGCAACTAGGTCAACATGGCCGCACGTGCTATTGGCACATGCCAACACGTGTCGCAAGCCATATTTTCAAGCCGCTATGCCTTTGGTCCACGCCAAATATAGCGCCCTAGGCTTGCAAGACTTGCAACTAGGTCAACATGGCCGCACGTGCTATTGGCACATGCCAACACGTGTTGCAAGCCATATTTCCAAGCCGCTATGCCTTTGGCCCACGCCAAATATAGCGCCCTAGGCTTGCAAGACTTGTAACTAGGTCAACATGGCCGCACGTGCTATTGGCACATGCCAACACGTGTCGCAAGCCATATTTCCATGCCGCTATGCCTTTGGCCCACACCAAATATAGCGCCCTAGGCTTGCAAGACTTGCAACTAGGTCAACATGGCCGCACGTGCCATTGGCACATGCCAACACGTGTCGCAAGCCATATTTCCAAGCCGCTATGCCTTTGGCCCATGCCAAATATAGCGCCCTAGGCTTGCAATACTTGCAACTAGGTCAACATGGACGCACGTGCTATTGGCACATGCCAACACGTGTCGCAAGCCATATTTCCAAGCCGCTATGCCTTTGGCCCACGCCAAATATAGCGCCCTAGGCTTGCAAGACTTGCAACTACGTCAACATGGCCGCACGTGCTATTGGCACATGCCAACACGTGTCGCAAGCCATATTTCCAAGCCGCTATGCCTTTGGCCCACGCCAAATATAGCGCCCTAGGCTTGCAAGACTTGCAACTAGGTCAACATGGCCGCACGTGCTATTGGCACATGCCAACACGTGTCGCAAGCCATATTTCCAAGCCGCTATGCCTTTGGCCCACACCAAATATAGCGCCCTAGGCTTGCAAGACTTGCGACTAGGTCAACATGGCCGCACGTGCCATTTGCACATGCCAACACGTGTCGCAAGCCATATTTCCAAGCCGCTATGCCTTTGGCCCACGCTAAATATAGCGCCCTAGGCTTGCAAGACTTGCAACTAGGTCAACATGGCCGCACGTGCCATTGGCACATGCCAACACGTATCGCAAGCCATGTTTCCAAGCCGCTATGCCATTGGCCCACGCCAAATATAGCGCCCTAGGCTCGCAAGACTTGCAACTAGGTCAACATTCCGCACATGCCATTGGCAAATGCCAAACACACACGCTGGTAACCTAACTTGCAAACCGTGCAACCTACCACCAAGGCATTCCGCACATGCCATTGGCACATGCCACACGCGCTACTAGCAGCGCCACTTGCACTCAAGATGCAACCATAACTCGAGACATCAACACAAACTTGGGGATGCTTTTTTAGGGTTTTGGTTTACGGCCACAAGATGCACTGTTGATGGTGGTTTTTAGACAAGGGGTAAAATCGTAAAACCCCATGACCTAGTGTTACCCGCAACACATTGAATAAGAGCATTTAACTCGTGTGTAAATAATTAATAGGGGTATTTTTCAAAATACTAGATTAGGTTTTCAAATACGTAACCCTAATTCCAAAACTAAGCCGCATATCTGCGCACCATGGCAACAATGCCAAACGGCCCGATATCGCGCACCATGGCAACCATGCCAAACCAAGCCGCATATCATCGCACCATGGCAACAATGCCAAACCAAGCCGACATCTTTGCTCACCATGGCAACAATGCCAAACCAAGCCGCATACCGCGCACCATGGCAACAATGCCAAGCCAAGATACCACGCACCATGGCGATAATGCTGTTGCCGCATATCAAGCACCATGGCGACAATGCTGCCAAGCCGCATATTGCGCACCATGGCAACCATGACAAACCAAGCCGCATATCGCACCATGGCAACAATGCCAAACCAAGCCGCATATCATGTACCCTCGGCAACAATGCCAAAACAAGCCGCATATCACGCACCATGGCAACCATGCCAAAACAAGCCGCATACATGCGACCATGGCAACAATGCCAAACCAAGCCGCACCCGCGCACCATGGCAACAACGCCAAAATTCCAAGCCGCATACTGCGCACCATGGCAACAATGCCAAACCAAGCCGCACCCTGCGCACCATGGCTACAACGCAAAATTCCAAGCCGCTATGCCTTTGGCCCACGCCCAACATAGCGCCCTAGGCTTGCAAGACTTGCAACTAGGTCAACATGGCCGCACGTGCAATTGGCACATGCCAAAACGTGCCGCGAGCCATATTTCCAAGTCGCTATGCCTTTGGCCCACGCCAAACATAGCGCCCTAGGTTTGCAAGACTTGCAACTAGGTCAACATGGCCGCACGTGCTATTGGCTCATGCCAACACGTGTCGCAAGCCATATTTCCAAGCCGCTATGCCTTTGGCCCACGCCAAATATAGCGCCCTAGGCTTGCAAGACTTGCAACTAGGTCAACATGGTCGCACATGCCATTGGCACATGCCAACACGTGTCGCAAGCCATATTTCCAAGCCGCTATGCCTTTGGCCCACGCCAAATATAGCGCCCTAGGCTTGCAAGACTTGCAACTATGTCAACATGGCCGCACGTGCTATTGGCACATGCCAACACGTGTCGCAAGCCATATTTCCAAGACGCTATGCCTTTGGCCCACGCCAAATATAGCGCCCTAGGCTTGCAAGACTTGCAACTAGGTCAACATGGCCGCACGTGCTATTGGCACATGCCAACACGTGTTGCAAGCCATATTTCCAAGCCGCTATGCCTTTGGCCCACACCAAATATAGCGCCCTAGGCTTGCAAGACTTGCGACTAGGTCAACATGGCCGCACGTGCCATTGGGACATGCCAACACGTGTCGCAAGCCATATTTCCAAGTCGCTATGCCTTTGGCCCACGCCAAATATAGCGCCCTAGGCTTGCAAGACTTGCAACTAGGTCAACATGGCCGCACGTGCCATTGGCACATGCCAACACATATCGCAAGCCATGTTTCCAAGCCGCTATGCCATTGGCCCACGCCAAATATTGCGCCCTAGGCTCGCAAGACTTGCAACTAGGTCAACATTCCGCACATGCCATTGGCACATGCCAAACACACACGCTAGTAACCTAACTTGCAAACCGTACAACCTACCACCAAGGAATTCCGCACATGTCATTGGCACATGCCACACGCGCTACTAGCAGCGCCACTTGCACTCAAGATGCAACCATAACTCGAGACATCAACACAACTGGGGATGCTTCTTTAGGGTTTTGGTTTGGCGGTCACAAAGATGCAACATTGTTGATGGTGGTTTTTAGACAAGGGGTAAAATCGTAAAACCCCATGACCTAGTGTTACCCAACACATTGAATAAGAGCATTTAACTTAAGTGTAAATAATTAATAGGGGTATTTTTTCAAAATACTGCATTAGGTTTTCAACACAGAACCCTAATTCCAAAACTAAGCCGCATACTGCGCACCATGGCAACCATGCCAAACCAAGCCGCATACTGCGCACCATGGCAACCATGCCAAACCAAGCCGCATACTGCGCACCATGGCAACAATGCCAAACCAAGCCGCATACTGCGCACCATGGAAACAATGCCAAACCAAGCCGCATAATGCGCACCATGGCAACAATGCCAAACCAAGCCGCATACTGCGCACCATGGCAACCATGCCAAACCAAGCCGCATATCGCGCACCATGGCAACAATGCCAAACCAAGCCGCATATCGCGCACCATGGCAACCATGCCAAACCAAGACGCATATCAAGCGCACCATGGCAATAATGCCAAGCCAAGCCGCATATCACGCACCATGGCAACAATGCCAAACCAAGCCGCATATCACGCACCATGGCAACAATGCCAAACCAAGCCGCATATCACGCACCATGGCAACCATGCCAAACCAAGCCGCATACTGCGCACCATGGCAACAATGCCAAACCAAGCCGCACCCGGCGCACCATGGCAACAACGCCAAATTCCAAGCCGCTATGCCTTTGGCCCACGCCCAACATAGCGCCCTAGGCTTGCAAGACTTGAAATTAGTTCAACATGGCCGCACGTGCAATTGGCACATGCCAAAACGTGCCGCAAGCCATATTTCCAAGCCGCTATGCCTTTGGCCCACGCCAAACATAGCGCCCTAGGTTTGCAAGACTTGCAACTAGGTCAACATGGCCGCACGTGCCGCAAGCCATATTTCCGAGCCGCTATGCCTTTGGCCCACGCCAAACATAGCGCCCTAGGTTTGCAAGACTTGCAACTAGGTCAACATGGCCGCACGTGCCATTGGCACATGCCAACACGTGTCGCAAGCCATACTTCCAAGCCGCTATGCCTTTGGCCCACGCCAAACATAGCGCCCTAGGCTTGCAAAACATGCAACTAGGTCAACATGGCCGTACGCGCCAATGGCACATGCCAACATGCTCGCTAGCTAGTTTCCCTAGCAAAATCACGGCCCTAACGGCCGTGCATTCCATTGGCACATGCCAACATGCTCGCTAGCTAGTTTCCCTATCAAGGTCACGGCCCTAACGGCCATGCATGCCATTGGCACATGCCAACATGCTCGCTAGCTAGTTTCCCTAGCGGAATCACGGCCCTAACGGCCATGCATGCCATTGGCACATGCCAACATGCTCGCTAGCTAGTTTCCCTATCAAGGTCACGGCCCTAACGGCCATGCATGCCATTGGCACATGCCAACATGCTAGCTAGCTAGTTTCCCTAGCAAAATCACGGCCCTAACGGCCACGCATGCCATTGGCACATGCCAACATGCTCGCTAGCTAGCTTCCCTAGCAAAATCACGGCCCTAACGGCCACGCATGCCATTGGCACATGCCAACATGCTCGCTAGCTAGTTTCCCTATCAAGGTCAAGGCCCTAACGGCCAGGCATGCCATTGGCACATGCCAACATGCTCGCTAGCTAGTTTCCCTAGCAAAATCACGGCCCTAACGGCCACGCATGCCATTGGCACATGCCAACATGCTCGCTAGCTAGTTTCCCTATCAAGGTCACGGCCCTAATGGCCACGCATGCCATTGGCACATGCCAAACACACACACTGGTAGCCTAACTTGCAAACCGTGCAACCTACCACCAAGGCATTACGCACATGCCATTGGCACATGCCAAACACACACGCTGGTAGCCCAACTTGCAAACCGTGCAAACTACCACCAAGGCATTCCGCACATGCCATTGGCACATGCCACACGCGCCACTAGCGCCGCCACTTGCACTCAAGATGCAACCAACACTCGAGACATCAACACAAACTGGGGATGCTTCCTTAGGGTTTTGGTTTGGCGGTCACAAAGATGCAGCGTACAAAGACGCTCACATTAAGAAAGCGTGAAAAGGAATAAAGCGGTCAAATAAAAGAGGAAATAATGGTGAAAAACGTTTTCACCCATTAAACCATGCGGTTACCACCTCCTCCCATTATTTCAACCTTTACTCTCTTCGTTCATGAGGCCAGGTACGTTTCAATCTCGACTTGTATAAATAGGTCTTACCTATTTCCACCGTACAACAAGTCTCGGTCGGAGAAATATACTACACTTACACTCTCGGAAAGGCAACTTTGCAAGCTCTCCCAAAAGCTTTCATCTCTTGCAAGCTTCCTAAGCTTTCACTTTCGATACAAGTGGAGATACTACTCTCCCCTCAACACCTTTCTTTGCTTCCCTCCCCAAATCAACCCTTCTCCTCCACTTTGTGACCGAAGCAAGTCCGGAACGGCCATTTCTTGGTTTATGCCGGACTTGTACGTATTGATCTCTCGAATCTATAAAGTGCTCACGTGCACATTTGTTTAGGGTTTGAACCAGCTTTCTCACTCACCTACCGAATTTACCGAAATCGGCAGAAACGATTTTTACCCATAAACAAAGCAAACAGACACTACGCTCACATTAAGAAAGCGTGAAAAGGAATAAAGCGGTCAAATAAAAGAGGAAATAATGGTGAAAACGTTTTCACCCATTAAACCATGCTAGGTTACCACCTCCTCTCATTATTTCACCCTTTACTCTCTTCCTTCATGAGGCCAGGGTACGTTTCAATCTCGACTTGTATAAATAGGTCTTACCTATTTCCACCAGACAACAAGTCTCGGTCAGGAGAAAAATACTACACTCTCAGAAAGGCAACTTTGCAAGTCTGGAACGGCCATTTCTTGGTTTAGGCTGGACTTGTACAGATTGATCACTTGAATCTATAAAGTGCTCACGTGCAAAGACATTTGTTTAGGGTTTGAACTAGTTTCTCACTCACCTACCGAATTTACCGAAATCGGCGGAGTAAACGATTTTTACCCATAAACAATTGGCGACCACAAAATGAGGATTGATCTATCGGCTACAATATCGATTGTCGATCTCGTTCTTCGACCCGGATGTCAAGATGGTAGGGGAAGGCGACTCAATCCGACTCAACTACCAGATTTACCCGGTTACTAGTTGTAAAAACTACACAAGAAAACTGGGGACTTGTCAAGATGATATTACTCAATCGCCGAAGATGCTACTGATTGGGGACTTGCTGGCGATGCTACCAAAGAAACCGCCATCAAAACCGCCTTTTATATGGAGAGGGGCGTGTTCGCAAAACCTATGAAGTGAGTAAATTCAGACCGGGCAAGATATACAATCAATTTTTAGGTTCTTAGTAAAACCGTCATACTACTGAGTCTTGTGCCTATTGCTAGCACACACTTTCATAAAAGCAATATTATTTTCCCAAAACATAATCAGAGTCATATTATAAAAACCATTCATCCCAGAAATAATCCAATACCCTAAAAAGCTACCAGCTGTCTATCAAAGGTCAAGTTTTGAACCAGACATCCAATATGTCTTTCAAAAAAAAACCTAAATGAAAGTTTGACAGAGAAACGTTCAAGGAAAATCGTCCAACGTAAGCCCGCTTCTCCTTGGAGAAAGTCAACTTTGCGTCTTCAAGAGCCGCTCTCTTCATAGTCAACATCTTGGAAAGCTTTTCGAGTTCCATCTCCTGTCGGGCAATCTCCTCGGCGGAAAGGCTTTTGATTGCTGCATCTTTCAACTTTTGGATCTCAGCAAGGCCTTCGACAAACCACGAAGTGTTGAACTCCTTTTCTACGCACGAGCCGCGATGGTGCTCCCAGTCGGCAATAACGTCTTCGAAAACGGTGTGACCAACACTTCACGCATATCCTCGATGGAAGATAAAGCCTCTTCCACACGCTTAACCAGCTGTTGATGGTGGTTTTTAGATAATGGGTAAAATCGTAAAACTCCATGACCTAGTGTTACCCGCAACACATTGAATAAGAGCATTTAACTCGTGTGTAACTAATTAATAGGGTATTTTTTCAAAATACCAGATTAGGATTTTCAACACGTAACCCTAATTCCAAAACTAAGCCGCATATCGCGCGCACCATGGCAACAATGCCAAACCAAGCCGCATATCGCGCACCATGGCAACCATGCCAAAACTAAGCCGCATACATGCGCACCATGGCAACAATGCCAAACCAAGCCGCATATCACGCACCATGGCAACAATGCCAAACCAAGCCGCATATCACGCACCATGGCAACCATGCCAAACCAAGCCGCATCATCAGCACCATGGCAACCATGCCAAACCAAGCCGCATATTGCGCACCATGGCAACAATGCCAAACCAAGCCGCATAATGCGCACCATGGCAACCAAGCCAAACCAAGCCGCATACTGCGCACCATGGCAACAATGCCAAGCCAAGCCGCATACTGCGCACCATGGCGACAATGCCAAACCAAGCCGCATACTGCGCACCATGGCAACAATGCCAAACCAAGCCGCACCCTGCGCACCATGGCAACAACGCCAAATTCCAAGCCGCTATGCCTTTGGCCCAGCCCAACATAGCGCCCTAGGATTGCAAGACTTGCAACTAGGTCAACATGGCCGCACGTGCCATTGGCACATGCCAACACGTACCGTAAGCCATATTTCCAAGCCGCTGGCCTTTGGCCCACGCCAAACATAGCGCCCTAGGTTTGCAAGACTTGCAACTAGGTCAACATGGCCGCACGTGCCATTGGCACATGCCAACACGTGCCGCAAGCCATATTTCCGAGCCGCTATGCCTTTGGCCCATGCCAAACATAGCGCCCTAGGTTTGCAATACTTGCAACTAGGTCAACATGGCCGCACGTGCCATTGGCACATGCCAACACGTGTCGCAAGCCATACTTCCAAGCCGCTATGCCTTTGGCCCACGCCAAACATAGCGCCTTAGGCTTGCAAAACATGCAACTAGGTCAACATGGCCGTACGCGCCAATGGCACATGCCAACATGCTCGCTAGCTAGTTTCCCTAGCAAAGTCACGGCCCTAACGGCCATGCATGCCATTGGCACATGCCAACATGCTCGCTAGCTAGTTTCCCTAGCAAAATCACGGCCCTAACGGCCATGCATGCCATTGGCACATGCCAACATGCTCGCTAGCTAGTTTCCCTAGCAAAATCACGGCCATAACGGCCACGCATGCCATTGGCACATGCCAACATGCTCGCTAGCTAGTTTCCCTATCAAGGTCACGGCCCTAACGGCCATGCATGCCATTGGCACATGCCAACATGCTCGCTAGCTAGTTTCCTTAGCAAAATCACGGCCCTAACGGCCACGCATGCCATTGGCACATGCCAACATGCTCGCTAGCTAGTTTCCCTAGCAAAATCACGGCCCTAACGGCCACGCATGCCATTGGCACATGCCAACATGCTCGCTAGCTAGTTTCCCTATCAAGGTCACGGCCCTAACGGCCATGCATGCCATTTGCACATGCCAACGTGCTCGCTAGCTAGTTTCCCTAGCAAAATCACGGCCCTAATGGCCACGCATGCCATTGGCACATGCCAACACGCCGCTAGCTAGTTTCCCTATCAAGGTCACGGCCCTAATGGCCACGCATGCCATTGGCACATGCCAAACACACACGCCGGTAGCCTAACTTGCAAACCGTGCAACCTACCACCAAGGCATTCCGCACATGCCAAACACACACGCCGGTAGCCCAACTTGCAAACCGTGCAAACTACCACCAAGGCATTCCGCACATGCCACACGCGCCACTAGCAGCGCCACTTGCACTCAAGATGCAACCAAAACTCGAGACATCAACACAAACCGGGGATGCTTCCTTAGGGTTTTGGTTTGGCGGTCACAAAGATGCATGCCAGACACTACGCTCACATTAAGAAAGCGTGAAAAGGAATAAAGCGGTCAAATAAAAGAGGAAATAATGGTGAAAACGTTTTCACCCATTAAACCATGCGGTTACCACCTCCTCCCATTATTTCACCCTTTACTCTCTTCCTTCATGAGGCCGTGGTACGTTTCAATCTCGACTTGTATAAATAGGTCTTACCTATTTCCACCCGATAACAAGTCTCTTGTTAGGAGAAATATACTACACTTACACTCTCGTAAAGGCAACTTTCAAGCTCTCCCAAAAAGCTTTCATCTCTTGCAAGCTTCCTAAGCTTCATTTTCTCGATACAAGTCGAGATACTACTCTCCTCAACACCTTTCTTTGCTTCCTCCCCAAATCAACCCTTCTCCTCCACTTTGTGACCGAAGCAAGTCTAGAACGCCATTTCTTGGTTTAGGCCACTTGTACAGATTGATCTCTCGAATCTATAAAGTGCTCACGTGCAAAGACATTTGTTTAGGTTTGAACCAGTTTCTCACTCACCTACCGAATTTACCAAATCGGTAACGATTTTTACCCATAAACAATTGGCGACCACAAAGGAGGATTGATCTTTCTGCCATAACATCAAGTTCTAGCTCCCATCCGCAAATTTCGCGCAAGCATGGTCGGCCATCAGCAATCTCCACAAATATGGATCCCGCCCAAGGTCATGATAACTCCTCAAATTTGAAAGCGGAACCACCAATGGAGAAGTCCCAAGACTCGGGTGACCGATACGTGTTCAAAGAGATCCACGCTGTAAACATGGACCCGATGAAGGACGCGACACAAAGATACTCGACTTCCTCATCAATCTAGTATCGGGGCCAAGTGATCCATGCTCCTCAGAGATCAAGAGCAGGGGACTAATATCCCGAATGAGCGTGCTCAAATCAACGGTTTCACACCGACCGGAAGCCGCCGACCAGAGGCGACCATGTTGATAGAAAACTTATGTGAATTGGCCGCACCTCTCCAAGGACCAGCGGATAAAAACATTCTCTCGCTATCAACCGAATAGCACTAAATGCATCACTAGTTCTCGCACCCACGGGACTCCAAGGATCCCCAAGATCCGCCAACAATATTGTTTTCACCGAAGACGACATGATGGTAGAAGACGGTCACAACCGGCCTTGCATGTTACTGCTCTCGTCAAGAACATAGAGTTTCAAGAGCGCCATTGACACGGTGCATCTTCCAATGTCATCACTCTCAAGACACTCAAAGCTGCCAAGGTGCGACCTAATGAGATAGTACGACAGCCCACTACGATGACGATGACATTTGAGGGCAACCAAACTAGCACCTACGGCTACATCAACTTGGAGCCGGCAGTAGGGCCAATCCAATCAAGCGTGAAGTTTGAAGTAATTGAAAAAGAACCAGACTACCACATGATACCTGGAAGGCCGTGGTCGCACAATCTCAAAATCGTCCCTTCAACATACCACCAATGCCTCGAAAACAAGATTGAACGGAGAAGTCGTCGCATTTCCGTCTCTGTCCCCCCTATGCACCCGCCCATCGCGTAGAAGCACATGGGCCGAAGGAGGGTTCAAAAGGCGTGGCGACCAAGATTCATAGTTTTCTCAACAAAATGGACATCGCTCGATATAGCGACAAACCGGGAGATACCCCGCAGAGGAGACCGTCCTTCCACCACCTCCTCGTAAGGAAGACTCGCGCCTCTTGCCACTGGGCGTAACCCATGCCCGCACCAAGCGAGAGTACACCCTTACCGCAAGACGAAGCAAAAAGGGGAAGCTCACACATTATAACCGCTGTTAGCAATTAGCGGGGAGACCATGGCCCGGTCTCTCCGCCCGAAGGAATGTCTTCACAATAACCAGAGGAAGTTCCAGGGCGCCCTCGAAGCTACAAGATGGGACCGACTTAACCACCGACGAACTCGAAACTGTCAATATAGGGAATGAGCAATTTCGCGACCCATTCCGATCGGTTCGACTCCTACATCCCGCGGAACGCTCAAAGCTAGTCGACCTACTCAAAGAATATCGACGTCTTCGCATGGACTTATGAAGAAATGCCTGGCTTGGATGGAAAACTGGTCACCCACCATCCGCATGTGATACCCGATCCAAACCAGTCAAGCGCCTCCAAGACAATTCAGACACGATGTAGAAGAACAAATCAAGGCGGAGGTCCAAAAATTACTAGCCGCTGGATTCATCAGGCCTATTCATCATCCTACTTGGTTGGCCAATATCGTTCCCATTAAAAAGCACTAGTACAAAAATGGCCTTAGATGACAGTTAAAAACTGTTACCAAAATACTTATGTGACAGTTTTAAAAAAAAATCAGACTGTCACCAAAGGCTCTGTTACGAAAGGTTTATAAGAAACTGTTATGGAATGGTGGCTGTAAGGTAACAGTTTCTTCATAAAACTGTCATTGTTAACAACTTACGGTATCATTTTTTTAAGAGAACTGTCATCGAAATCTATGTTATTGTACTAAGGCAACATTTTCTTCTCAAAACTGTCATTGTTGACAAGTTACCGTAACTTTTTTTTGAATAGAACTATCATCGAAACTATACTAAGGTAACATTTTCTTCATGAACCTGTCATGGTAGGTGAAATTTCCTAAATAGAACACTCACTGCATATTATGAGTTCACATTACAATTGTTTGTCGATACGAGTGAGATAACTAATATCAGAATGACAATAAGTATAAAAAGATCTTTTATTGTTTAAATTGATTCAATAAAATAAGTTTAATACAAGTTGACTGGAAACAATTTCCATACTTTGAAAATTTTATTAACATTTACTTCGTTCATGTATAATGTTATGTCACCAGCGCTTGAACATGATTTATCCATTCTGTGGTTTATCCATTTTCTTTATACTTCCATGGTCTCTTCTTCATAGTACTTGCACTTCCTCTGCAAAAGGAATACAAAATATTTACCATTATGTAACAACACGCTAAAAAAGAAGACAAATGTTGTGGACAAAAAGTAGCCTAAGATCAGAAGAACAGATTGACCAGAACCACCAAGCAGAAATATAAAAGAATAAATATCATCAACAAGTACTAGTAAGAAAAATTAGCAGTAAACTATAGAATTAAAAAACTGAAAATTACTAATACCCAATAAATCTTGTAAGTCCTTTCAAAATTTCGCAGAACATAAGCAAAACCCATATTTTCTTCATAATATTACAATTACAGAGACACGCATATTTTTGGTGGAACTAATAGCAATAAGCTCATAGTTCAAAAATTTGAATAGCCAAGTTATGATTCCAATATTGTAGTTAAAGGTTTTCATATTGACCATGCATGTTCTAGTTTTGTAGTCTTTCGATCTGAATGACTCGATTTTCCATTGAACAATGGAGAGCTCATGGGTCAATAATTACAATTGGGATTATATTCATATTGCCTGATGATTTTCGGGTTGACGAAAGAGTAAAAGAGTATAATAAAATTTTTTGAAAATATCACAAACCTCGAGTGAATTTTTAACTTACTCAATCTAATTCATACACCGCTTGAACTGTTGAATCTCTCTTTTCAGTAAGGTAATATGCCAACCACCTAAATTTGGGTTTGTACCAACAAACTACCAATTCAAGTAACAAACGAGTCCCAATACATTTATGAGGCATAAAGAATGAACAACACTCTCACCATGTAATCAACAATTTAAAAACAACTGAAACCAGACCATTGTAAATACTTTTCCATTATTAAATATATAAGATATAGAAATCATACCGACGTAGAAATGAGGTATTCATCGACTCCTATCCCATCCATCCAAATCCTGAAAAGTTCCTTCTTGAACCCATTTCTAAATCTGTTTTTGTAAAGTTAAAAACTTTAGAACAATATGCAGATGAAATGGAATAAATTAGGGGAATTATAGTAAGTTAAGAGATAACCTAACTTCACTTCTGACTTCCCTTAAAGAGAGATTTGAGAAATCCTCATGCCAATATTTGCAATTTCCCTGTTCTCACAAATTTGTAATACCATTACCAAGAGAAAAAAATGCATGGGTTTTGAAATAAGTATTTAAAAGCTAATAAAGTTGGGTTCTTAGATTTACCCTATGCAACAACTCACGTATCATTATCAGTATATTTAAGGATGTCATTCATATAAGATGTGTTAAGTTAGGTCGTATCAAAACACAACATTATCACAAGTTGGTGTGGAAGATGGTGAAATTACTCTTTCAAAGAATAGGACAATGATGAGTTATTGGCTTTAACATCTTTCTGCCAATAACAGTTCGACTTCTTACATGTTCATAGTTTTCCCAAACAATGATGAAATCAAAGCTAGAATAAGTTTATGAATATTGTACAAAAATACTACATGGACTCAGGAATGTATTCCTTAAAAAATCAAGCTTAATTTTACAAAACCAAATTTCAATTAAACGAAACATGAGTGTAGATCACTTGTACCTGAGTCGCATCTTAGAATCAATACCCCAATCCGAGAATGATAAGATATAGTCACTCCCCGTCTGCAGACTTCTTGCAAAATACCTCTGCATTAAGATTAACTGAGATTTTGGAATACAAATAAAATAACATATGTTCTTCAAAAGATCCACAAGGCATTGAGAAAAATAATGGAGTCTAAATCTAAATCCAATGAATAAAATGACAATAAAAATCATTCAAACAAAATATAAAACCACCTTCAAATGCATATTAAGCATATTAGAGACAAAATTCACATACGATTGTTACCACACACCGGAAAAATAAAACTTTAAAACGAACAATTGATTATTAACTCTAACAAGATATTACCAACCTCTTTGAAATTTACCAAAATTGGTGCAGCCCGACCAACTTCAAATGGAGAGAATCACCAAAACCTACGATAAATGCAATACACAATGGGAAGAAATTCATTTTTAATATGAAATATGTTTATTTCCCAGAACACACGGCGAATAGCACGGTACTGACAATATATCGAGGCATATGAAGCCTGAGAGACATAAGAAACAACCTCAAACTATCGCAAGATCAGCTAAATAATATTACAGCAACAACTATCAGTTCTAGGGAAAAAAAAAACAGAAGGCTAACTACTATTTAAACTCAAGGAGAGGGTGAATGAATGGCTTATTCTCGAGAGAACCTTTTGAATCCCAATTCAATACTTCCATTTATGGATCAACCCTGGGCAAGAAAAAACCCATTTAATAGATCTCGATGGTACAGATGTATTCCCCCTATTTTAGCACATAATAAATACTTGAATTTTTCTTGTGTTTTCCTTTACTTTCAATCTACAACCAAATCACCAAAAAACAAATTAAAAAAAAAAAAAACACACGCTACAGTAGAATAAATAAATTATATAAGATTGAAACAGTGATTGAGAATTTTATAGAAATAAGCAAATCTTATTAGTACCCACCGTAGCTCTTCTCTTGAGCAAGTTAAAAATTGCAATACGGTAGCAATTCACCAAAAAAAAAGAACTCAAATGGCAAAATCCTTATTCAAGAATATGAAAAGGATTTACTTGAGGTCGTTTAGGAGTTAAAAAAGAAGAAAAGGAAGAGCCAAAATTATATCCGCGGGTATAATAGTGTCAAAAACAGTTGTATTGAGGTATTCATAAGATCAGATATAACCTTCATAAGAAAATTCATAAGTTTATAACAGCTAGAGCAATGACTAGCGCTTTAGTTTCATGCCGTCATTAATTTACATAAAACTTTCCGCAATAGCAATATTTTTGTAAGTACCTTTCGGATTACACGACATACATACATCTGAACTCTTGAAGGCAAAATGTGGCTAACAAGTTGATTTGCAAGTTCCTCTCTGTGCTCAGCACTTCCATGCTGAAAAACCTACATAAGTGATTCCGAACACTATAATCAATAAAGCTGCCTATTAAGAATGTACAAATCCAATACGGAACTGATCGCCTAATCTACTTAAGAAAGGCATTAGAGATACCACCAATTTAATCACTAACCAAATCATACCAACACTCTAAAAGTTTGAACCAGCGAATTTTTTTATACAAAAATCCCTTAAGGCATCAAATACAAAGGTCCTACAACCCATGAATGATGAATGAAAAACTTGAAATCCTACCATATTAAACAAATTAACTTGCTGCGACTAAAAAAATATTCAACACCTTTCCCATTACAGACACTAACAAAAACCTCTACCCGTTCTTTGCTTAAAATTTCGATTCAAGCTTCTTCTTCGTTTTCTAAATCTCAAAGACTAATTTCTGATTCTTAATTCTGTGAGACAATAAGTACTCTATTTCATATAGGAACTTTCTTCTTTTTCTTCTTAATCTTCTCATTACCAATTTCTGATTTTTCAAGTGAGTGAGAGGTCTTTTGGAAATTGTTAATTAGGGTTTAGATTTTGTTATTATTGTGTGGGGTTTGATAAATTTCTATGTATAATCTACTGATTAAGAATAAAACTTGAATATGCTATTGGAAATCCATTCTAGGGATTAAGAATCTTAAATTTAATTCATAGGTTTGCTTAATTTGATGTTATTCGTAGTATATCAATTAAACAAAAAGACTCAACATATCATAAACATGAGATTTCATAAAAGATAACAAACTGAAAACTTATACCTTGTAAGAGATCTCAAATTTTAGAATCTTTGTGATCCCTGACTATCATCAAGAGCCCAATTTTCGCGATCGCTGACCATAATTTCTCCTGAGAGAAGGAATCGACGGATTCTTATGATTTTCTAGCGAAGATGAGAGTAAGAGATTCAAAATTCGAATTCCTGAATACATGAAGAAAATGGAATAAATTTCAGAGCAAGCGGTATAGTGATTGAGAGATAAGGATTGAAGCAAGAGATGAAACCCTAGATTGAAGTAATAAGTGAGAACCCAAATTTCGCTAACAAAAAAAAATGAGAAGAGAGGAATGAGATATGCTTGAACAAGAATAAGAATTCCCGGAAGATACTCGAGTTTTCATTTAATGGGAAGACAGTGAGACGGGTGATGGTTTTGAGAAATTGAATTCAACCTCTTCTGGGGCTTACAGAAAAACAAGAAAATAAACGAAGAGTTCGAGAGAGACCCACTAACAAAAAAAAAAAAACCACTAGTAGATAGGAACGAGAACTGACGCGATCGTGCGCTTGTGAATTCTTTTTTGCAGATTATAAAAATAGTCTCAGTTGTCAATCAGAACTGTCACTTAGATAGAAGTGACGATAATTAAAAAAAAACTGTTGCCTATAAGATTACACTTCGATAACGGGTTTTCGATAGAACAAACTTCGATACCTTAGGAAATAGTGACAGTTTATAAACTGTTATCAGTACATCGGTGTACATTGACGTTTTTTAACAAAAACTGTCGTCTTATATCTGTTCAGTAACAGTTGTAAAACTTTCACGATTTTTTCCCACTATTGGTGTGAGTTTTGATAAAAAACTGTTATATATATCCAATAGCCTTTTCTTTGGTGACAGTTCATTCGTGAACTGTCATTGTTTCAGATTCTGAACTGTCACCAAATCCCATATTTGTACTAGTGAAGAAGAATGGTCAGATCAGATGTTGTGTCGATTTCAGAGATTTGAACAAGTGTTGCCCCAAAGATGATTTTCCGCTACCTAACATCGACATGCTGGTAGATGCTACCAGTGGACATGGTATGTTCTCTTTCATGGATGGATATAGCGGCTACAACCGAGATAAAGATGTATGAGCACGACGCAAGTAAGACCGCTTTCCGTACCCTCTCGGAAACTTCTATTACACCGTAATGCCTTTCGGTCTCAAGAACGTGGCGCTACTTACCAACGTGCCATGACTACCATCTTCAACGATATGATGCACAAGCAAGTCGAAGATTACGTAGATGACGTGGTGGTTAAATCAAAGACTCGAGCGGATCATTCAGAAACGCTGCGCCAAGTGTTCGAAAGATGCCGCGAGTACAAGTTGAAGATGAATCCTTTGAAATGCGCCTTTGGTGTCTCTTCGGGGAAATTCTTGGGATTCCAAGTGACGGCCGCAGAATAAAACTTGATCCACTCAAAACGCAAGCTATCCTCACGATGCCGCCACCACGAACCATAAAGGAGCTCCAGAGTTTCATGGGCAAGGTCAACTACATTCGTCGCTTCATACCGGGGCTGGCACAACTCACCACTACGTTTACTCCTCTGCTAAAGAAAGGAGCGAATTTCGCATGGCTACGCCTCAAAGAAAAGCGTACCGAAGATCCAAAGAAATATTGTCCTCTCCAGCCATCATGAAGCCTCCTATGCGAGGGAAACCACTATGTCTCTACACAACCTTTAGCGATCTTGCCGTTGGAGCTCTCCTCGCACAAGAGGACGACAAAGGAATGGAATACCCCATATACTATTTCGCCGAACGTTGAGAGACGCTCGAACTCGTATACCCCAAGGCGGAAAAGGCATGTTTAGTACCGATTTATTCCATCCGTAAGTTCGTGCACTACCTCCTCTCCAATAAAGTGGTGCTAGTATCCAAATCGACCCCCGTAAAGTTTCTCCTCTCGAAAACTTCTCTGATAGGGAGGCCGCCTAAATGGCTCCCGCACTGCCGAGTTCGACATAACGTGCGTCTCCCCAAGGGCCATAAAGGGACAAGTCAGTGGACTGTAGCACATTCCCCGGGAAGATACCGCGACTACGAGAAGATCTCTGGAGATCTTCCAGATATCTTTTAGTCAAAGAAGAAACGTGGCTACCGTTGTTCGACGGCTCTTCCACCCCAACACTAATACCTGAGGAGCGGGTGTTGTACTAGTATCTCCTCGCTGGAGAAGTCTTCTCGCACTCTTTCAAGCTAGACTTTCCGTGCACCAATAACTCAAATGAGTACGAAGCTTTCCTCATCGGACTATCACTAGCCAAACAAGTCGGGGCCACACGTTTGGAGATAAGAGGAGATTCCAAATTACTCATCAACCAAAAAACGGGATCTATGCATTGAAGGAACTAACACCGGTACCATACAGGTCAAGCACAAAAACTACTCAATTATTTCAATAAGCAACCATCACACATGTCGGCCGTAGAAAGAATAAGCATGCCGACTTCTTGGCTACACTAGCCTCGAAGTCATGGTTTGAAGGAACCGAGGAAACCCCGACAAAGAAACGGCGAACGATAGCTTCAACGTGGCTTTCACAACCCGAGAAAGCCGAAGATGACGATCGGATAACCCCTATCATTCAAGAACTCAACAACTCACTCTTTCAAGGGAAGGTCGACCTCAAGACCTTGCGGAATTTCTTTATGCTTCAAGGTTTTCTGATCGCCGAAATCCAGACGGATCTCTCAAAGGTGTCTCGGGAAAGAGGAAGCACATTAGTGGCTTGAACGTATTCATGCCGAAGTCTGTGGGATAACATCAGTGGTAACCCTCTACCGTCGTTTACAACGACTTGGATACTACTGGCCTGAGATGGAAACCCAATCCCGATTGCTCCAAAAAGCGTGTCCAAATTGCCAGGCGCCCCCATGTCAGTCAGAAATCCTCAACATCAGCCACACTGGGGACTAGCGGGAGCCGTACATCACTTTCCTTCGTGATAGCATTCTTCCTACTAACAAAGAGGATGCTTCCAAACTAAGACAGAAGTCCAAAAGGTTCGTGTTCCATGATGGGGTTTTATATCGCAAGAGTTTCGGGGAGGTCTACTAAGCCGTTTGGATGACACAGAGGTCCCAGCTTATGTTAATGTAAATGCACGAAGGCGAACACCAAGGAAAACAGAAATTATTCCCGCAGATACACGAGAGGTACTGCGGCCGACCATGGAAGACGACGCGCTACCTTCGTTCGTAAATTCCGAGAATGCCGATTCATGGAAACCTCATCCACACGCCTCCAACACCCTTGCACGCAATAAGTAGCCCGTGGCCCTTTTATAGTGGGGACTCGACATCATCGGGAAGATCAACCCCCATCCTCAAAACGGCATGAGTACATAATAACCGCGACCGAGTACTTTACCAAGTGGGTTGAGGCCGTCCCACTGAAAGGAACCACTGGAGCCACAATCGCGGCATTCATCAAGGAGCACATCATCTGCCGTTTTGGTGTACCTAAACACATCATCACCGACAACGGCACACCTTTTGCTAACAAGCAAGTACAGGAACTACTTGAGAGGTACTAATCAAACAAGTCTTCTCTACCATCTATTATCCTCGGGGAAATGGGCAAGCCGAAAGTACCAACAAGACTCGATCCGAATCCTCACTGGACAAGACATGACAATCCCGAGAAACTGGCATGAGCAATTGCCAATGGCTCTCCTGGCGTACAATATCTCCTAGAAGCTCCACCGACGTGTCTCCTTACTCCCTCGTCTACGTACACAGACGCAATCCTCCCGGCAGAAATCAAGATCCCATCCGCCAGCAATTGCCGTAGCGAGCGGACCCAGGTGGAACGTTTCGAAGCACTCAATGCCGAACTGCGAATCGATACTCTAGACTCCAAAAGATCCGGGGCAGGAACAAGCGCAAATATACGAGAATGATTTCAGGCGCATAATGACCATGTAAAACCCGTGGTTTTCAAGGAAGGAGATCTCGGTGCTAAAAACCGCCAAACACATCCAAGAAGACGCATCAAGACTAAAGTTTTCTCCCAAATGGGAAGGGCGTAAATAATCACTAAAGCATATAACAATGTTACTACAAGATCATCAAAGAAGATGGGGAAAGCTAGAGACGCTTATCAATGGAAAATGGCTAAAGGCGTACTACGCCTAATCATTCCTCGCAACATGCTACATCAAAAGTATGAACGTCCGTGCATTTTCTCCGCTTTTACTTTCTTTCTTATCGCTTATCGAATTTCAATACAAAGCCAATGGATTAGCGAGAATCTCTTTATTTTCTTCAAAAAAAAAAAAAAAGAGAAAGGGGAGCCTTCGAATCTCATAATGCAAATCAGAAAAGCCCATCTAGTAAATTATAATCCCTACAAAATATCATCTTCAATCGGCCATGATATCTTTCAGTCCTACTCTTCAAATCTCGAGTTAACTCCTCAATCTTCCGAGACTCCAGGGCCAAAATTTCCTCTTCTTCCAGCATGGCTTTCGTGGCAGGAATCACACCAGCAAGAATACCAGCCCCATCCAACCTTCACAATACTCGAGGCGGTGCCGCAACCAGCCTAACGTTAAATTCCAAAGATTCGCAGTAGACACCATGTTCTCCCACTTTCGGATGGTCGACTCAAGCAACAAAGACGAATGGACACATTCTCCATCTCCACAATCATTGGCGTAAAAAAAGCTTCACTACGGAAACCAAAGCGGACGAACAAAGACTTCACCACGTTCCCGGTAGCAATATGGCCATATGTTTTCCATATCCTAGTATAAAGGGCTACGAATTCTTTCCGCACCAAGAAACCACCAACATTCCGATAATTGGAGGAGAGACACCTCATACGAGTCCCAAACGATGAACCTCAAGAAGGGTATTCATGACAAGAGAGCCCTAAATCAAAGATTCTCCAAATCCGCAGCAGTCAACAAGGTCGGACCAAGGAAGAGGAACAACTAGGTCATCCTCGTCGATAACAAATGACGCATGCTCCAACAGGATATCTCGCACAAGGAAATTTTCCCATTTACACAACAAGCATTAAAGTGTGTGTCAATCCGCCAAAGAAGAAGAAAACATACCAAAAGATGATTTTCTTAACCCGAATAACATTTGTTGGGACGCTCATGCAAGAATCGGACCTCGCGCCCTCATCCGAGAACTCCGATCAAGTTAGAAGATGACTCGAATCATGCGACATGACAAAGAGAGAAATCCAACAAGAAGAATCTTTTCTCAAACAAGGAATATGATGCGTTTGCATTGGGTATAAATACGGGATTCAAAAAGGGAAAGGAAGCAATGAGGGACATAACGCTTTCAGATTTTAGCATGAACAATGCCCTAATTGAAGCCGCACGTGAAGTAAAGCAAAATAAGGAAACTTTGCTATCCGAAGAAACGCCTACTCCCTCCTTATTCACATAAGTCACGCCTGCAAACACGACTTCCAAGTTGCACCGCCCCACCAATTCGCGACTTCCCAATGCCGCCCAAGTCACGCCTGCAAGCATGGTTTCCAAGATTGGACTGGCCCCACCAATTGCGACTTCTCAATGCCGCCCAAGTCACGCCTGCAAGCATGGTTTCCAAGATTGGACCGGCCCCACCAATTGCGCCGACCTCCCAATGCCGCCCAAGTCATGCCTGCAAGCACGAACGGCTTCTACACTTCGCGCCGGTCCCACCAGCTAGAACACTCGGCTTCCCAACTCACGCCAACTTCCCAACGTCGCCCAAAGCTGCACCAGGCCCACCAATTGTGCCACCTCCCGATTTGTGCAAACTACTACAGGCAAGGATTCCAAATCCTATTTATAAAAGGTCAGACAAGCCTCTTTCAATTTTCTTTACGGGTTGTTGTTAACAGTTTGTCACCATCTTATGCTTACCTCGCAACAAAGCCCCTGTTCCGAGCTAAGCATGGGACTTAATGTTGATGGTGGTTTTTAGACAAGGGGTAAAATCATAAAACCCCATGACCTAGTGTTACCCGCAAAACATTGAATAAGAGCATTTAACTCAGGTGTAAATAATTAATAGGGGTATTTTTTCAAAATACCAGATTAGGTTTTCAACACGAACCCTAATTCCAAAACTAAGCCGCATATCGCACCATGGCAACAATGCCAAACCAAGCCGCATATCGCGCACCATGGCAACCATGCCAAACCAAGCCGCATATCATTTGCGCACCATGGCAACAATGCCAAACCAAGCCGCATATCTGCGCACCATGGCAACAATGCCAAACCAAGCCGCATATCACGCACCATGGCAACCATGCCAAACCAAGCCGCATATCGCGCACCATGGCAACCATGCCAAACCAAGCCGCATATCTTTGCGCACCATGGCAACAATGCCAAACCAAGCCGCATACTGCGCACCATGGCAACCATGCCAAACCAAGCCGCATACTGCGAACCATGGCAACAATGCCAAGCCAAGCTGCATACTGCGCACCATGGCGATAATGCCAAACCAAGCCGCATACTGCGCACCATGGCAATAATGCCAAACCAAGCCGCACCCTGCGCACCATGGCACCAACGCCAAATTCCAAGCCGCTATGCCTTTGGCCCACGCCCAACATAGCGCCCTAGGCTTGCAAGACTTGCAACTAGGTCAACATGGCCGCACGTGCCATTGGCGCATGCCAACACGTACCGCAAGCCATATTTCCAAGCTGCTATGCCTTTGGCCCACGCCAAACCTAGCGCCCTAGGTTTGCAAGACTTGCAACTAGGTCAACATGGCCGCACGTGCCATTGGCACATGCCAACACGTGCCGCAAGCCATATTTCCGAGCCGCTATGCCTTTGGCCCACGCCAAACATAGCGCCCTAGGTTTGCAAGACTTGCAACTAGGTCAACATGGTCGCACGTGCCATTGGCACATGCCAACACGTGTCTCAAGCCATACTTCCAAGACGCTATGCCTTTGGCCCATGCCAAACATAGCGCCCTAGGCTTGCAAAACATGCAACTAGGTCAACATGGCCATACGCGCCAATGGCACATGCCAACACGCTCGCTAGCTAGTTTCCCTAGCAAAGTCACGGCCCTAACGGCCATGCATGCCATTGGCACATGCCAACATGCTCGCTAGCTAGTTTCTCTAGAAAAATCACGGCCCTAACGGCCATGCATGCCATTGGCACATGCCAACATGCTAGCTAGCTAGTTTCCCTAGCAAAATCACGGCCCTAACGGCCACGCATGCCATTGGCACATGCCAACATGCTCACTAGCTAGTTTCCCTATCAAGGTCACGGCCCTAACGGCCATGCATGCCATTGGCACATGCCAACATGCTCGCTAGCTAGTTTCCTAGCAAAATCACTACCCCTAACGGCCACGCATGCCATTGGCACATGCCAACATGCTCGCTAGCTAGTTTCCCTAGCAAAATCACGGCCCTAACGGCCACGCATGCCATTGGCACATGCCAACATGCTCGCTAGCTAGTTTCCCTATCAAGGTCACGGCCCTAACGGCCATGCATGCCATTGGCACATGCCAACATGCTCGCTAGCTAGTTTCCCTAGCAAAATCACGGACCTAACGCCACGCATGCCATTGGCACATGCCAACATGCTCGCTAGCTAGTTTCCCTATCAAGGTCACGGCCCTAATGGCCACGCATGCCATTGGCACATGCCAAACACACACGCTGGTAGCCTAACTTACAAACCGTTCAAGAGCCGCTCTCTTCATAGTCAACATCTTGGAAAGCTTTTCGAGTTCCATCTCTGTCACGATCTCCTCGGCGGAAAGGCTTTCGATTGTCTGCATCTTTCAACTTTTGGATCTCAAAGAAGGCCTTCGACAAACCACGAAGTGTTGAACTCCTTTTCCACGCACACGTCGCGATGGTGCTCCCCAGTCGGCAATAACGTCTTCAGAAACGGTGTGACCAGTCACCTCACGCATATCCTCGATGGAAGACAAAGCCTCTTCCACACGCTTAACCAACGCGAATCGACTAGTGACTTTCTTGGTTGTAGCCATATGTCCGTGCTTCTCCCAGATTCTGGTGTACAACGCCTCATGCTTAGCCGCATGCTAAAACCGCCAACCAAAGACATGACCTCGGATAAGGAACCAAGTACGGGGATCAAAATGGCGCCCTGCAAGTGGCCTCACGACTCGCAAAGGGTTTTCCTCCATGTCTACGGCAACAACCATCGAGAGAATCATCCACCGTCTCGAACCACGTTTGTGCCCGGCAATTGGCTAACTCCCATCTCCAAGTCACCTGGAGGTGGTCACCAAAGGCAAGTTTTCGTGTGACTCCATCCCGTAATCATCCTCCGAACCGGATTCCTCCCCGCAAACTTGAGTTAGACATTTTTCAAAAGTAGAAACGAAGAAGAAGAAAGAAAGAAGCGCGAAACTCACCGAACCTCTTCCCGAAGAAGAACCAAGGTCTTTGCCAGAGGAATCACTCTCGCTTGTTGAACTTTCTTCTTTCTCGACTCATCACCGCTATGAGTAGGCTCGGTCTGCCGCGGAATTCCTTGAAGAAACTGCCGTTTCTCGGCAACGTGCAAGGGCAGCGTGGCGTTAACACTACCGAAGCCCCGAAAGAAACAAGACACATATTCTCAGCCAAAATTTACGTGCGTTTTGAGACAAACCCATGAAGAGGCGACACATACCCGGTTATTGGAAGAACTGAAAGACACAAGAGCCGTGGGAAGATCTTGTGAAGCCGTCCGAACCCGTCAAAGACGATTCTTCGTTCTCCGTTCCTTGGCTCGGGGCTTTCCGATTTGCTAGGCAACTTTCGCTTGGGATCTCTCAACATTGGATACTCCTTCGAATCAGCTGGAGAAGGTTTGCAACGAACGTTTTCCACCGCGTTATTCACAAAATCTCGGATCATAGTAAATTAAATCGCACCAAAACTCATTATAGCCAAGGTCGTCAAGTTACTCTTCCCATTTGAAAAAGGAAATACGGATACCCGCTTAAGGACATCAAGGCGTCAAGGGCGACACGCAACAAATCCTTAGGAATCACCTAGGCGGTAAACGATAGGCACCCCTTGATCGAAACCCATGTGACGAGCAAAGACGGTCAATATTGTAAGCAGCTATCCGGAAAGACCCCACGAAGAAAGACGGCATATAACCGACAAGCAGCTTTGAATGAACAGGTTTTCACCAACGCTCAAATCATCATCAGAAGACAAAGACATGAGCGGAGCAGAAGCAAAAGTGCCAATTTGAGTCACTGAATTATGTTCGGCTTGGAATTATGAGCATCCTTCGTTTAAGTGAAATTTGTTCTGTGTAACATCTTATCGAATTCCTTCATAACAATTTGGTAATAAGATATCTCGCACAAAACAAACGGAGAAAGGAGAAGTTATCTCCCGACACATAATCATACCCAAAAAAAAAAAAAAAAAAAAGAAAAGGGGAAGGAGGACGTATTTTTATTCGAGTTCAAGACTATATACGCAGTAATTTCTTCGGGTTCGAGACTATATACGCGGCATTCTATACGGGTACAAGTGTGTCTACAGTATCCTTCTTTGGGTTCAAAAATATATATGGAGCATTTTTCTATTGGTTCAAAAATCTGCAGCGTGGTACTTCTTTTCAAGAAGCAAAAAATCATATATACAATATTTCCTGCGGTTGAAGTCATATGAAGCGTATACACAGTATTCTTCTTCGGGATTCATACAGGGTTCTCTACGGGTTCGAAATACACATGCAGTGTTTCGTACGGGCTCAAATACGCCTACAGTATCGTTCTTCGGGTTCAGAATTATATACGGAGCATCCTCTACGGGTTCAAAATACACACGCAGTTTCTTCTTGTGGTTCAAATATTTCTTTCAGGACCGAAAATTTATATATGCAATATTTCCTACGGGTTCAAACAATATATGCAGTACTTCCCTTGGTTGCATACATACAATATTTTCTACAAGAGGCACGCCAAGAAATCATACGCAAGGATTGTGGAAACGCCTACTCTTAAGGTTTACACCTACGTGAAAAGAAAAAAAAAAGAGAAAAGTACTCGAAGACATACCTGGAAGCCGGTTTCTCTTTGCCGCTAGTATGAAAAGAGGAAAGAATAAAGCGCAGGATGGGGAGAAAGGGGCTTTATATATATATAGGCGTAAAGACTTTGAAATAGGGAAGGATTTCCCTTTTACCAAAATCACGCGTGTAAGAAACGGCCCACAAAGGGTGCGATCGCCTAATGTCGCCCAAGTCACGCCCCGCAAGCATGGTTTCCAAGTTTCACCGGCCCCACCAATTACGCCGACCTCCCAATGGCCGCACAAGTCACGCCTGCAAGCACGCAAGACTTCCACACTTTGCGCCGGTCCCACCAACTAGCACACTCAGCTTCCCAACTCACGCCAACCTCCCAACGTCGCCCAAGTTGCACCGGCCCCACCAATTGCGCCGACCTGCAAGCACGCACGGCTTCTACACTTTACGCCGGTCCCACTAGCTAGCACACTCAGTTTCCCAACTCACGCCAACTTCCCAACGTCGCCCAAGCTGCACCGGGCCCACCAATTGTGCCAGCCTCCCGATTTGTGCAAAACTACCAGAGGCAAGGATTCCAAATCCTATTTATAAAAGGTCGAGACAAGCCCCTTCAATTTTCCTTACGTTTCTTTGTTAATAGTTTGTCACCATCTTATGCTTACCTCGCAACAAAGCCCCTTTTCCGAGCTAAGGGGGACTTAATGTTGATGGTGGTTTTTAGACAAGGGGTAAAATCGTAAAACCCCATGACCTAGTGTTACCCGCAACACATTAACTAAGAGCATTTAACTCAGTGTAAATAATTAATAGGGGTATTTTTTCAAAATACCGCATTAGGTTTTCAACACGTAACCCTAATTCCAAAACCAAGCCGCACTCTGCGCACCATGGCAAAGAATGCCAAACCAAGCCGCACCCTCGCGCACCATGGCAGCAATGCCAAACCAAGCCGCACCCTCGCGCACCATGGCAAGAAGTGCCAAACCAAGCCGCATATTGCGCACCATGGCAACAATGACAAACCAAGCCGCACCCCGCGCACCATGGCAACAATGACAAACCAAGCCGCACCCTGTGCACCATGGCAACAATGCCAAACCAAGCCGTATACTGCGCACCACGGCAACAATGCCAAACCAAGCCGCATACTGCGCACCATGGCAACAATGCCATATTTCCAAGCCGCTATGCCTTTGGCCCACGCCAAATATAGAGCCCTAGGTTTGCAAGACTTGCAACTAGGTCAACATGGCCGCACGTGCCATTGGCACATGCCAACACGTGTCGCAAGCCATATTTCCAAGCCGCTATGCCTTTGGCCCACGCCAAATATAGCGCCCTAGGCTTGCAAGACTTGCAACTAGGTCAACATGGCCGCACGTGCTATTGGAACATTCCAACACGTGTCGCAAGCCATATTTCCAAGCCGCTATGCCTTTGGCCCACGCCAAATATACGGCCCTAGGCTTGCAAGACTTGCAACTAGGTCAACATGGCCGCACGTGCTATTGGAACATGCCAACATGTGTCGCAAGCCATATTTCCAAGCCGCTATGCCTTTGGCCCACGCCAAATATAGCTCCCTAGGTTTGCAAGACTTGCAACTAGGTCAACATGGCCGCACGTGCCATTGGAACATGCCAACACGTGTCGCAAGCCATATTTCCAAGCCGCTATGCGTTTGGCCCACGCCAAATATAGCGCCCTAGGCTTGCAAGACTTGCAACTAGGTCAACATGGCCGCACGTGCTATTGGAACATGCCAACACGTGTCGCAAGCCATATTTCCAAGCCGCTATGCCTTTGGCCCACGCCAAATATAGCGTCCTAGGTTTGCAAGACTTGCAACTAGGTCAACATGGCCGCACGTTCCATTGGCACATGCCAACACGTGTCGCAAGCCATATTTCCAAGCCGCTATGCCTTTGGCCCACGCAAAATATAGCGCCCTAGGCTTGCAAGACTTGCAACTAGGTCAACATGGCCGCACGTGCCATTGGCACATGCCAACACGTATCGCAAGCCATGTTTCCAAGCCGCCATGCCATTGGCCCACGCAAAATATAGTTCCCTAGGCTCGCAAGACTTGCAACTAGGTCAACATTCCGCACATGCCATTGGCACATGCCAAACACACACGCTGGTAACCTAACTTGCAAACCGTGCAACCTACCACCAACGCATTCCACACATGCCATTGGAACATGCCAAACACACACGCTGGTTGCCTAACTTGCAAACCGTGCAACCTACCACCAAGGCATTCCGCACATGCCACACGCGCTACTAGCAGCGCCACTTGCACTCAAGATGCAACCAACACTCGAGACATCAACACAAATCAATGATGCTTCTTTAGGGTTTTGGTTTGGCGGTCACAAAGATGGAGCGTACACTACGCTCACATTAAGAAAGCGTGAAAAGGAATAAAGCGGTCAAATAAAAGAGGAAATAATGGTGAAAAACGTTTTCACCCATTAAACCATGCGGTTACCACCTCCTCCCATTATTTCACCCTTTACTCTCTTCCTTCATGAGGCCAGGGTACGTTTCAATCTTGACTTGTATAAATAGGTCTTACCCATTTCCACCAGACAACAAGTCTCGGTCAGGAGAAAAATACTACACACTCAGAAAGGCAACTTTGCAAGCTCTCCCAAAAAGCTTTCATCTCTTGCAAGCTTCCTGAGCTTTCACTTTCTGATACAAGTCGAGATACTACTCTCCTCAACACCTTTCTTTGCTTCCCTCCCCAAATCAACCCTTCTCCTCCACTTTGTGACCGAAGCAAGTCTGGAACGGCCATTTCTTGGTTTAGGCCGGACTTGTACAGATTGATCTCTCGAATCTATAAAGTGCTCACGTGCAGCACATTTGTTTAGGGTTTGAACCAGTTTCTCACTCACCTACCGAATTTACCGAAATCGGCAGAAACGATTTTTACCCATAAACACCAGCACAGAAAACAAGAAATAACAAATGTATATCAGTAATCTGCTAATGAGGTGAACATTTTGATGTTAAACAAACTCCGCCTCTCCAATTTCAAGGATCAAATTCTAAAGAAATTGAAACTCTGAGAAATTTCTAGGTGGCATGACAGTTTTTGAAGTCTTGGATTTATATGAATTTCTAGGTGGCATAACAGTTTTTGAAGTCTTGGATTTATATGCTTAATATTTATTAACTAATAACATTCTGTTTTTTTTATTGCTTGGAACAATGGTCTTGGGGCTACATTCTTAATTCCTATAAGGAGTTATTTTTAATAATTATGGGGTTCGAACCTCTACTTCCACAGTGGGAGCATACCAACCATTGTAGATATTTCCTCTCACGTGCAGCTGTTTATGGGTAAAAATCGTTTCTGCCGATTTCGGTAAATTCGGTAGGTGAGTGAGAAACTGGTTCAAACCCTAAACAAATGTGCTGCACGTGAGAACTTTATAGAATCGAGAGATCAATCTGTACAAGTCCGGCCTAAACCAAGAAATGGCCGTTCCAGACTTGCTTCGGTCACAAAGTGGAGGAGAAGGGTTGATTTGTGGAGGGAAGCAAAGAAAGGTGTTGAGGAGAGTAGTATCTCGACTTGTATCGTAAAGTGAAAGCTTAGGAAGCTTGCAAGAGATGAAAGCTTTTTGGGAGAGCTTGCAAAGTTGCCTTTAGAGTGTAAGTGTAGTATATTTCTCCGACTCGAGACTTGTTGTGTGGTGGAAATAGGTAAGACCTATTTATACAAGTCGAGATTGAAACGTACTGCCTCATGAAGGAAGAGAGTAAAGGGTGAAATAATGGGAGGAGGTGGTAACCGCATGGTTTAATGGGTGAAAACGTTTTCACCATTATTTCCTCTTTTATTTGACCGCTTTATTCCTTTTCACGCTTTCTTAATGTGAGCGTAGTGTACGTGCATGTCAGTGACCGCCAAACCAAAACCCTAAGGAAGCATCCCCGCTTGTGTTGATGTCTCGAGTGTTGGTTGCATCTTGAGTGCAAGTGGCGCTGCTAGTGGCGTGTGGCATGTGCCAATGGCATGTGCGAATGCCTTTGTGGTAGTTTGCACGGTTTGCAAGTTGGCCTACCCGGCGTGTGTGTTTGGCATGTGCCAATGGCATGTGCGAATGCCTTGGTGGTAGGTTGCACGGTTTGCAAGTTAGGCTACCACGTGTGTGTTTGGCATGTGCCAATGGCATGCGTGGCCATTAGGGCCGTGACCTTGATAGGGAAACTAGCTAGCGAGCATGTTGGCATGTGCCAATGGCATACGTGGCCGTTAGGGCCGTGATTTTGCTAGGGAAACTAGCTAGCGAGCATGTTGGCATGTGCCAATGGCATGCATGGCCGGTAGGGCCGTGACCTTGATAGGGAAACTAGCTAGCGAGCATGTTGGCATGTGCCAACGGCATGCGTGGCCGCTAGGGCCGTGATTTTGCTAGGGAAACTAGCTAGCGAGCATGTTGGCATGTGCCAATGGCATGAGTGGCCGTTAGGGCCGTGATTTTTCTAGGGAAACTAGCTAGCGAGAATGTTGGCATGTGCCAATGGCATGCATAGCCGTTAGGGCCGTGATTTTGCTAGGAAAACTAGCTAGCGAGCATGTTGGCATGTGCCAATGGCATGCATGGCCGTTAGGGCCGTGACTTTGCTAGGGAAACTAGCTAGCGAGCATGTTGGCAAGTGCCATTGGCGCGTACGGCCATGTTGACCTAGTTGCATGTTTTGCAAGCCTAGGGCGCTATGTTTGGCGTGGGCCAAAGGCATAGCGGCTTGGAAGTATGGCTTGCGACACGTGTTGGCATGTGCCAATGGCACGTGCGGCCATGTTGACCTAGTTGCAAGTCTTGCAAACCTAGGGCGCTATGTTTGGCGTGGGCCAAAGGCATAGCGGCTCGGAAATATGGCTTGCGGCACGTGTTGGCATGTGCCAATGGCACGCGCGGCCATGTTGACCTAGTTGCAAGTCTTGCAAACCTAGGGCGCTATGTTTGGCGTGGGCCAAAGGCATAGCGGCTCGGAAATATGGCTTGCGGCACGTGTTGGCATGTGCCAATGGCACGTGCGGCCATGTTGACCTAGTTGCAAGTCTTGCAAACCTAGGGCGCTATGTTTGGCGTGGGCCAAAGGCATAGCGGCTCGGAATTTGGCGTTGTTGCCATGGTGCGCAGGGTACGGCTTGGTTTGGCATTGTTGCCATGGTGCGCAGTATGCGGCTTGGTTTGGCATGGTTGCCATGGTCGCGCAAAGATGCGCTTGGTTTGGCATGGTTGCCATGGTGCGCAAGATGCAGCTTGGTTTGGCATTGTTGCCATGGTGCGCAAAGATATGCGTCTTGGCTTGGCATTGTTGCCATGGTGCGCAGTATGCGGCTTGGTTTGGCATGGTTGCCATGGTGCGCAGTATGCGGCTTGGTTTGGCATTGTTGCCATGGTGCGCAGTATGCGGCTTGGTTTGGCATGGTTGCCATGGTGCGCATATGCGCTTGGTTTGGCATTGTTGCCATGGTGCGCAGTATGCGGCTTGGTTTGGCATTGTTGCCATGGTGCGCAGTATGCGGCTTGGTTTGGCATGGTTGCCATGGTGCGCAAATATGCGGCTTGGTTTGTCATTGTTGCCATGGTGCGCAGTATGCGGCTTAGTTTTGGAATTAGGGTTCTCGTGGTTGAAAACCTAACTGGGTATTTTGAAAAATACCCCTATTAATTATTTACACCGAGTTAAATGCTCTTATTCAATGTGTTGCGGAGGTAACACTAGGTCATGGGGTTTTACGATTTTACCCTTGTGTAAAAACCACCATCAACATTAAGTCCCCGCTAGCTCTAATGGGGGCTTTGTTGCGAGGTAAGCATAAGATGGTGACAAAATGTTAACAACAACCCGTAAAGAAAATTGAAAGAGGCTTGTCTGACCTTTTATAAATAGGATTTGGAATCCTTGCCTCTGGTAGTTTTGCACAAATCGGGAGGCCGGCACAATTGGTGGGCCCGGTGCAGCTTGGGCGACGTTGGGAAGTTGGCGCGAGTTGGGAAACTGAGTGTGCTAGCTGGTGGGACCGGCGCGAAGTATAGAAGCCGTTCGTGCTTGCAGGCGTGACTTAGGCGACATTGGGAGGTCGGCGCAATTGGTGGGGCCGGTCCAATCTTGGAAACCATGCTTTGCAAAGTGAGGAAGTCGCAATTGGTGGGGCCGGTCCAATCTTGGAAACCATGCTTGCAGGCGTGACTTGGGCGGCATTGAGAAGTCGTAATTGGTGGGGCCGGTCCAATCTTGGAAACCATGCTTGCAGGCGTGACTTGGGCGGCATTGGGAAGTCGCAATTGGTGGAGCCGGTCCAATCTTGGAAACCATGCTTGCAGGCGTGATTTTGGTAAAAGGGAAATCCTTCCCTATTTCAAAGTCTTTCACGCCTATATATATATATATATATATATATATATATATATATATATAAAAGCCCCTTTTCCCCATTCTGCGCTTTATTCTTTCTTCTTTTCATACTAGCGGCAAAGAGAGACCGGCTTCCAGGTATGTCTTCGAGTACTCTTCTTTCTCTATTTTTTTTTATAGGTATAAACCTTAAAAGTAGGCGCTTCCACAATCTTTGCATATGATTCCTTGGCGTGCCTCTGAGGAAAATACTGCATGCGTATTTCGAAACCGTAGAGAACCCTGTATGAATCCCGAAGAAGAATACTGTGTATATGCTTCATATGACTTCGAACCCGTAGGAAATATTGTATATATGATGTTGCTTTTTGAAAGAAGTATCACGCGCGTAGTTTTGGACCAATAGAAAAATGCTCCATATATATTTTTGAACCCGAAGAAGGATATTTGTAGACACACTTGTACCCGCATAGAATACCGCGTATATAGTTTCGAACCCGAAGAAAAATACTCACGTATATAGTCTTGAACCCGAATAAAATACCGTGTATATAGTCTTGAACCCGAATAAAATACTGTATATAGTCTTGAAACCGAATTTGTTGGGTAGGATTATGTGTCGTGGAGATAACTTCGTCTTTCTCCATTTGTTTTGTGCGATATCTTATTACCAAATCGTTACGAAGGAATTTGATAAGATGTTACCTGAATCACATTTCACTTCGTCG
Organism: Papaver armeniacum; assembly: GCA_023531295.1. Taxonomy (NCBI): domain Eukaryota; kingdom Viridiplantae; phylum Streptophyta; class Magnoliopsida; order Ranunculales; family Papaveraceae; genus Papaver; species Papaver armeniacum. Next base: position 43,278 of record JAJJWW010003483.1, on the reverse strand, counting down.
AAGGATGCTCATAATTCCAAACCGAACACAGATAATGAATTCTTCACTAGAGCCCTCGCCCCTGCTCGGAAGAATCACCTGTGTTTCGTTCCAATTTTGCTAACCTAGGTGGTGAGGATGACAGAAAACACGTTCGGTTCGCCCTGAGAGAACCATTCGGTTTTGTCTTCATAAAGGGGTATATTCTTCTTCCAACATTGACTTTAGGATGTGTCAAAGTCCATTGCGTTCTTTTGACAGATGGGTTGAGTTCATGGTGAGCGAGGAGCATATAAATACCATCTTGACTCAAGCGCAGTCATTGATGTCACAAGACTTGATAAATCTTCGATTAGGAAGGACATCCTGAGGCTTAGTTTCTTTCATCTCCGGATGGTGTTCGGACACCCATACAATCATATGTAGATGGGGTGAGATAACTTTCTCCTTGGAGAGTGTGGCTCTCTTGCTGAATCTTCCAGAATCGGGAATCTCGGTAATCCAATTATCTCAAAGTGAGGCGAAGATGCGGGATGACTTGGCCGCTAAGTTGGGGGATTTCGCTCGGAAAGACTCCATTGCGAAGTCGAAGGACTCTGCCTTAAAGAGGATGAAAGGTGCCCTTACGGTTGGTGGATATCTCAATGGTTTCCTGACGAGTTGGAGCCCGAATGAGCAAAAGCGATGATCTTCATGTCGCAAAGCATTTTTGGCTCTCTGGTTGTCTAGAGACATTTTTGGTGACGGTTACGGCAAGAAGGGAATAAGACCAGAGTTGTTGGCGATTGCTTTTGTGAAATTGGCAAAGGGTGAAGTTCTTCCCATTGGCAAGTCGTTCCTTGGTTCCTGTACGTACATCCGGATCACCCGGTTACGAACATGCGAGTTTCGAATGGTTTCATGAAAGTGGATTCATATGTGCACGTTGCTTTTCTCGCAAGTCCGCTATGGGAGCACTTTGAGAAGTATGCTCCGAAACCGTTGCCTTCGCTTCCCGTGAGTTGGGGAGGCTCCCGACTTCTTCGATGGGTGAACAGGCGTCCAAGAGTTGGCGTGAGCTTGGTTAGTTTTCTTGATAAGTTGCATGAAATCAATTTTCGTCCATGGGGGCCAGTCCATAATTCAGTGACTCAAATTGGCACTTTTGCTTCTGCTCCGCTCATGTCTTTGTCTTCTGGATGACGATTTGAGCGTTGGTGAAAACTCGTTCATTCAAAGATGCTTGCCCTGTTATATGCCTTCTTTCTTCGTGGGGTCTTTCCGATAGCCGCTTACAATATTGACCGTGTTGCTCGTCACATGGGTTTCGATCAAGGGGTGCCTCTCGTTTTCCGGCCGGTGATCCCTAAGGATTCGTTGCGTGTTTCCCTTGACGCCGGTGTCCTTAAGCCGGGTATCCGTCTTTCCTTTTTCAAATGGGAAGAGTAACTTCGACGACCTTCGGCTATAATGAGTTTTGGTGCGACGAGTTTACTATGATCCGAGATTTTGTGAATAACGCGTGGAAAACGTTCGTTGCAAACCTTCTCCAGCAGCTTCAAGGAGTATCCAATGTTGAGAGATCCTGCGAAAGTTGCCTAGCAATTCGGAAAGCCCCCGAGTGCTAAGGAACGGAGAACGAAGAATCATCTTTGGCGGGTTCCGGACGGCTTCACAAGATCCTCCCACGGCTCTTGTGTCTTTCAGCTTCTTCCAATAACTGTGTATGTGTCGCCTCTTCATGGGTTTGTCTCAAAACACACGTAAATTTCGCCGAGAATATGTGTCTTGTTTCCTTCGGGGCTTCGGTAGTGTTAACGCTTTTCGCCGCCCTTGCACGTTGCCGGAGACGGCGGTTTCTTCAAGGAATTCCGGCGGACCGAGCCTACTCATAGCGGTGATGAGTCGAGAAAGAAGAAAGTTCAACAAGCGAGAGTGATTCCTCTGGCAAAGACTGGTTCTTCTTCTGGGAAGCGGTTCGGTGAGTTTCGCGCTTCTTTCTTTCTTCTTCTTCTGTTTCTTCTTTTGAAAAATGTCTAACTCAAGTTTGCAGGAGGAATCCGGTTCGGAGGATGATTCGGGATGGAGTCACACGAAAACTTGCCTTTGGTGACCACCGCCCGTGACTTGGAGATGGGAGTTAGCCAATTGCCGGCACAAACGTGGTTCGACGGGGTGGATGATTCTCACGATGGTTGTTGCCGTAGACATGGAGGAAAACCCTTTGCGAGTCGTGAGGCCACTTGCAGGCCGCATTTTGATCCCCGTATTTGGTTCCTTATCCAGGTCATGTCTCAAGTTGGCGGTTTTAAGCGTCTTGGCTAAGCATGAGGCGTTGTACACCGAATCCGGAAGAAGCACGGACATATGGCTACAACCAAGAAAGTCACTAGTCGATTCGCGCTGGTTAAGCGTGTGGAAGAGAGGCTTTGTCTTCCATCGAGGATATGCGTGAGGTGACCGGGGCACACCGTTTCTGAAAACGTTATTGCCGACTGGGAGCACCATCGCGACGTGTGCGTGGAAAAGGAGTTCAACACTTCGTGGTTTGTCGAAGGCCTTGCTGAGATCCAAAAGTTGAAAGATGCAATAATCGAAAGCCTTTCCGCCGGGAGATCGCCCAAAGGAGATGGAACTCGAAAAGCTTTCCAAGATGTTGACTATGAAGAGAGCGGCTCTTGAAGACGCAAAGCTGACTTTCTCCAAGAAGAGCGGACTTATGTTGGACGATTTTCCTTGAAAGTTTCTCTGTTAAACATTCATTTAGGTTCTTTTTTTTTTTTTGAAAGACATATTGGATGTCCGGTTTCAAAACTTAACCTTTGATAGATAGTGGTAGCTTTTTAGGGTGTTGGATTATTTCTGGGATGAATGGTTTTGATAATATAACTCTGATTATGTTTTGGGAAAGGAATATTGCTTTCATGAAAGTGTGTGCTAGCAATAGAAACAAGGCGCAATAGTATGGTGGTTTTATTAAGAACCTAAAAAACAGATCGTATATCTTGCCCAATCTAAATTTACTCACTTGCAAACACGCCTCTTTCCAAGTAAAAGGCGGCTTTGCTGGTAGCAAGGCGGCTTTGTTTGTAGCATCGCCGATTAGTCCTCAATTCTTTGTAGCGTCTTCAACCGAGTCCCCGTTTTACGGTGTACTGATAACCGGGTTGTCTGTCAGTCGAGTCGGACTTAGTCGCAAGTCCCCAAACACCGGTGGCATCTTCAACGAGTCCCCAGTTTTCTCGTGTAGTTTTTTGCAACTGGTAACCGAGTCGCCTGGTAGTTGAGTCGGATCGAAGTTGCCTTCCCCTACCATCTTGACATCCGGGTCGAGAAACGAGATCGACAGATCGACATTATAGCCGATAGATCAATCCTCCCACAGTGGTCGCCAATTGTTTATGGGTAAAAATCGTTTCTGCCGATTTCCCGTAAATTCGGTAGGTGAGTGAGAAACTGGTTCAAACCCTAAACAAATGTGCAGCACGTGAGCACTTTATAGATTCGAGAGATCAATCTGTACAAGTCCTACCTAAACCAAGAAATGGCCGTTCCAGGACTTGCTTCGGTCACAAAGTGGAGGAGGAGGGCTGATTTGGGGAGGGAAGCAAAGAAAGGTGTTGAGGATAGTAGTATCTCGACTTGTATCAGAAAGTGAAAGCTTATGAAGCTTGCAAGAGATGAAAGCTTTTTGGGAGAGCTTGCAAAGTTGCCTTTACGAGTGTAAGTGTAGTATATTTCTCCCGACCGAGACTTGTTGTCCGGTGGAAATAGGTAAGACCTATTTATACAAGTCGAGATTGAAACGTACTGGCCTCATGAAGGAAGAGAGTAAAGGGTGAAATAATGGGAGGAGGTGGTAACCGCATGGTTTAATGGGTGAAAACGTTTTTCACCATTATTTCCTCTTTTATTTGACCGTTTTATTCCTTTTCACGCTTTCTTAATGTGAGCGTAGTGTACGCCGCATCTTTGTGACCGCCAAACCAAAACCCTAAGGAAGCATCCCCAGGTTTGTGTTGATGTCTCGAGTGTTGGTTGCATCTTGAGTGCAAGTGGCGCCGCTAGTGGCGCGTGTGGCATGTGCCAATGGCATGTGCGGAATGCCTTGGTGGTAGTTTGCACGGTTTGCAAGTTGGGCTGTCAGCGTGTGTGTTTGGCATGTGCCAATGGCATGTGCGGAATGCCTTGGTGGTAGGTTGCACGGTTTGCAAGTTAGGCTACCAGCGTGTGTGTTTGGCATGTGCCAATGGCATGCGTGGCCATTAGGCCGTGACCTTGATAGGGAAACTAGCTAGCGAGCATGTTGGCATGTGCCAATGGCATGCGTGGCCGTTAGGGCCGTGATTTTGCTAGGGAAACTAGCTAGCGAGCATGTTGGCATGTGCCAATGGCATGCATGGCCGTTAGGGCCGTGACCTTGATAGGGAAACTAGCTAGCGAGCATGTTGGCATGTGCCAATGGCATGCGTGGGCTGTTAGGGCCGTGATTTTGCTAGGGAAACTAGCTAGCGAGCATGTTGGCATGTGCCAATGGCATGCGTGGCCGTTAAGGCCGTGATTTTGCTAGGGAAACTAGCTAGCGAGCATGTTGACATGTGCCAATGGCATGCATGGCCGTTAGGGCCGTGATTTTGCTAGGGAAACTAGCTAGCGAGCATGTTGGCATGTGCCAATGGCATGCATGGCCGTTAGGGCCGTGACTATGCTAGGGAAACTAGCTAGCGAGCATGTTGGCATGTGCCAATGGCATGCATGGCCGTTAGGGCCATGTTGACCTAGTTGCATGTTTTGCAAGCCTATGGCGCTATGTTTGGCGTGGGCCAAAGGCATAGCGGCTTGGAAGTATGGCTTGCGACACGTGTTGGCATGTGCCAATGGCACGTGCGGCCATGTTGACCTAGTTGCAAGTCTTGCAAACCTAGGGCGCTATGTTTAGCGTGGGCCAAAGGCATAGCGGCTCGGAAATATGGCTTGCGGCACGTGTTGGCATGTGCCAATGGCACGTGCGGCCATGTTGACCTAGTTGCAAGTCTTGCAAACCTAGGGCGCTATGTTTGGCGTGGGCCAAAGGCATAGCGGCTTGGAAATATAACTTGCGGCACGTGTTGGCATGTGCCAATGGCACGTGCGGCCATGTTGACCTAGTTGCAAGTCTTGCAAGCCTAGGGCGCTATGTTGGGCGTGGGCTAAAGGCATAGCGGCTTGGAATTTGGCGTAGTTGCCATGGTGCGCAGGGTGCGGCTTGGTTTGGCATTGTTGCCATGGTGCGCGGATGCGGCTTGGTTTGGCATGGTTGCCATGGTGCGCAAAGATATGCGGCTTGGTTTGGCATTGTTGCCATGGTGCGCGATATGCGGCTTGGTTTGACATTGTTGCCATGGTGCGCAAAAGATGCGGCTTGGCTTGGCATTGTTGCCATGGTGCGCAGATGCGGCTTGGTTTGGCATGGTTGCCATGGTGCGCGATATGCGGCTTGGTTTGGCATTGTTGCCATGGTGCGCGATATCTGGCTTGGTTTAGCATGGTTGCCATGGTGCGCGATATGCGGCTTGGTTTGGCATTGTTGCCATGGTGCGCAGATATGCGGCTTGGTTTAGCATTGTTGCCATGGTGCGCAAATATGCGGCTTGGTTTGGCATTGTTGCCATGGTGCGCGATATGCGGCTTGGTTTGGCATGGTTGCCATGGTGCGCGATATGCGGCTTGGTTTGGCATTGTTGCCATGGTGCGCGATATGCGGCTTAGTTTTGGAATTAGGGTTACGTGTTGAAAACCCTAATCTGGGTATTTTGAAAAATACCCCTATTAATTATTTACACCCGAGTTAAATGCTCTTATTCAATGTGTTGCGGTAACACTAGGTCATGGGGTTTTACGATTTTACCCCTTGTCTAAAAACCACCATCAACAGCAGCATAGCATGACTCCTGAACTTGTTGTTGTATTAAGGTTGGTTAATTTTGTATCATGTCAAGTGGGATGATTCTATTGGCCTCTGATAGTCCCGGTGTGCTACATTGAAATTTTTAATACCCCTGATAAGGATACGGGGAACACTTTAGGGTTTTGTTTTTCTTTAAATAAATTGCTTGTAGCTTCTCTCTTTCTCACTAAACCAAACTACTACACTACCGCCGCCGCCCGTCTCTCCAAAATAATCCAAACAGAAGAAGCTCTTTATTTCATTTTGATTTTCTCAAATTACTATGAAATGGATTATTGGAAACATCCTCCTCACATATACTTCCACAGCATTGTGATTTCGGATATCAGTTGTTATTCTTAGATTCATATGTTGATTGTGGTAATAATTATCAATGTTTTGCTTATAATTATCTTATATGTTCTTGTTCTGCAACTTCCATTTCTCAATTTTTTTCTCATTTCCACGAAGCATATAGATTAATAAACAAAATGTAGCCGACTCAAACCATTGGAGTCGGACATAAGATGATCTTGCTCAGATGTCTCAAACAAACCAGTCCAACATCTGACTAAGGTGACAACAGACAAAAGTCAGCTGTTAGACACCTGTGTTAGGGTTTCCCAAAATTGGGATCAAGAATCACTGGATTTGGGAATAGCATTAATTTCACCCCATAGGTTACTCTCTTGAAATATTTCTTGGTTATATATATGTTGTTTTTGTAATTTCCGAGCAAATTTAAACTGCACCTTCTATGTCTCTTACACACAATTGGCATGCCCAGTCTTGCCTAGTAACATCTTCGTCTACGAATAGGACTGATAAGCCATTGGTGAGTAGAATGATTAAATAAGCGTAATGATGATAATTGTCACGCCTTCAAATGCTCCAAGCAATTTTTCGCGAAGGTATAACCCAACAATACAATGGTTCAGTGATCTCTTATCACCCACTTGTATTTCAGCCTTATAAGATTGCACCAACGCAATCAGTCAACTCTACCAAGAGTATGCAACGGAAGTCTTACTCAGATTTTCTCTACCAAACAATGTAGCCCATACTACAAAGAGGTTCTTGCCATGTTTATGCTTCACTGAATTGGGGGAGTATAATCAAATCAACAGAGAACCAATGCCAAACGTATAAGCCAACAAACTCACTTTTACTAGCTTAAGGGGAAGATACAAAAACGTCCAACGAATGGACTTACAAGCTTATTCTCTAAGCCTACAACAAACTCACTCTCTACTGCAAAATGGTTCCTCAACACTTGAACTATTGAACAACACTGATTTGTGTAGCTTTTCTGCCTATTTATAATGCCAAGAAGCCAGGGCCAATCCGTATGCAACTCTGTTGCACGCCCCATGAACATCAATCTGTCCATGGGCAGTTCCCTAACCGCCAATTCCACTTTTTAACCGCTAGCTTTGGTTCTGGCTTGCACAATGGCGCCACACATGTCTTCAACGGTTAGGATATGCCAAACTCGGTTATAAAGCACTTTATAACCGTCTCTTACTTGCTCTTTGACTTTGGCATGCGTGTGATGCACACACTCTTCGCATCTGGCACTTGCACTCAAGTTCCGCAACATCGCAATGTGCAACTCAGTTTGCACTTCTGCTAAATACTGCTATTATGGATTGCTTTGCATCATTATCGCTTGTATTGCACCATTATGACTTGCATTGCACTATTATAGCTTGCGTTGCGCTATTATGGCTTGCATTGGGCCCTTAGCTCATTTGGATGCCAACACCCAAATATTATGCCAACTGAGTCTTGATTTGCTTAGTACAATCTTCATGCTTCATATGCACCACTTGCATCTCCTTTAACGAGCAACTATCACCAATGGCATGTTTGGCATCACCATTGATGCACATGCACAGTCCAAGCCTTGGCCAAAGCTTAGGACCATGCCAAAGTCATTCCATGACTTTGCATCTCATCCTTTATTCCTTCCTTGAGCTAGACTAACTCTGAATAAGGATATGCAACACTATCTCATAATGTTGCATGTGCCAAGTAACCTTTCTTGTCTCAGCCATGTTGGCGCTACATCGTCGGATTGTGCAGCTCCATCCGCCAGGTTACATACTCCGTAATGCAACATCATTGTGCGCCACTATGCGGACCGGTCATAGACCTCTCCCACCTAATCCATTCAACGTCCTCGTTGAATGCAATATCAGTTCAGCCTTTACTGAACTTTTCTTGGCCTTGCACGCATCTCGAACCATCTTCGAAATCAAAGCAACTTTGTTTAGACTTTAACCTTGCTAAAACTTCTTTGCCTAGTGATTTACGCCGCCACTTAGTTTGTTTGCCTTTGCATTGAGCCTGTGAATTCCATCTTCATTGTCGCATCGTCGACTATGCTTCAATCTCTACTTCATTCACATCTAAACACCCAAATGCTACTTGCAATCTGTTGCTATGCCTCTTGCATCAGCACAAATTTTTCCTTCAAGCCATTCCGTGCCTAAGTGTACACTTCAAACAGCTAACATATCATCTTGATATGCATAACTTAGCTTACTTGCCTTCAATTCCGACTGACATTGCACCCTTGCAATTCAACAGGACTTATTGTAGTCTAAGTGTTCTTCAATCTTCTGCAACACTCTTGTGCAAACTCGACTGAAATGCATGACATTAGCCATGACTTAAGAAACCCGTGACATCACAACGTCTCTCTAGAGACCAGATTTCTCTTCACGCGCCCTTGAAACTAACAAGGCCTCACTTGGTTCTTTCAAGCTTCTACGCTTTAATGTAGCGGAAAAACAACATCATGTTCTTTCTAACTATGAGTTACTCTTAACTCATATGCTTGATGGACTTACATCTTCATTCTTGCTGCGTTACTCCATGCTATCGCTGCCAAATACTGTCGCACTTCTACGTAACTCTCCCAACAACAAACTTGCATATGCCACCAACTTCACTTCTTTGCTTGGTTTTGCTTTCAGCGTTTCTTATTGTATACTTTGGCTAAGTATACTTGTAGTGCTTCCCCAATGAACTTAGTTTTACATTAAGCAAAAAGAGACAAGGTTTTTGCTTAAACACCTCCTTCATTCATTACACTAGCCTTACATAAGAAACATAGGGACCATTCCTATTACACCACTAGCCAACACTCGGCCATACCGAAAGCAAATACATTACAAAAGCAAATACACCAACTAAAGTGTGCTATCTTCAAAGACCGTAAGATTAGCAACACCCAACTTAACTTGAAAACAGAAACAACAACCAGATAATATGCCAAAGCCTCCATACTTCAGCAACCTTGCAGGTTCAGGCACTTGCAAACAACACTGCAATGCCCCTGCTTCATACATGCGCTAATCACGGTGAATAAGAGACACTAAGATCCATAGGACATCCAAATTCCATGTGAATCTCAGCTAAGCTTTCTTCGAACGAGTGGACATGAGCAAACTCACTTGCCTTTCCCATGTCGCACTTCATATCAACCGGATTAACTTTCCTTACACCCTTCACGAAACAACGTGCACTTGGACTTTGTATGAAAATCCAGCCAAGGTGAGGCATCACTGTTGCCTCTCCTTCTTTGAAAAAGTTGTTACCAAGGATCATCTCAAAGTCATTGAGATGCATCACCATTACAATGATCGGGCCAAGCCATTCTCCCACTTCAATATTTTCCACCATACCCTTGATTGGCTTAGATATATCATTCACCTGTCTTCATGCAAAGTGACCAGACTTGATATACTTCCAAACCCAAGTACTCTTCCAATGACAAGCTCATAACAAGATGCGATGCACCAGATCTCGCCATGCCCTGAGACGATGATTGTGTATGCCAACTTTCACATAAACTAGGCCGGCGCCACTCAGCCCATGCTTTATCAGCTGCTGCGTTTGTGCTACTATGTTGCATAGTTGAATAGGATTTACATGCTCCACTTGATCGCTTTCTTCTTTGTCACCACTACACTTAGTGGCGATCATGACAATTGTTCTTTCTTTGGACAATCACGTGCAAGGTGAGGACCCTTGCATAAGAAACAGCCACCAGCCTTGTTCTTCATAGCCAAACTATCATCCCATTGATAGCTTTTCTCTTTGGCCTCAGAACTTTTATTATCCTTGTCCTTACTCTTCTGGTTTCTCTTGTCCTTGCTATTCTTATTAGCATCAGTTGAGGTATTGACTGATCTAAAATCAGCAAGGTCATCCCACGATCACCAATGGCCGAAGGTAGGTTTTTGGCACCTTGCCTTTGCACTTCGGCCCGAGCCCATGCTTGCAAACCAGATGTAAAATTGAACAACTTGTCTTCCTCAGACATGTTGCGAATATCTAGCATCAGAGATGAAAACTCTTTCACGTATTCCCGTGGTGTACCGGTATGCCTTAGCTTACGCAAGTTCTCTCTGGCTAACCAAGCCGCATTGCTTGGCAAGAATTGACTCTTCAATTAATCTCTCATGAAATCCCATGTCACGATACTTGGACGACCAGCAGTAAGGTCATCATCTGTTCTAGTTCTCCACCATAACTTCACATCACTTTCCAGGTACATGCTAACGAGAGCAACCTTTTGTTCTTCCGGGGTCCTGGCGGCCTTGAAGTATTGGTCCATGTCCTACATGAAATTATCCAATGCCTTCGCATCTCTTGCGCCAGAAAATGACTTAGGTTCTGGGACTTTAATCTTCGTAAAGTCACTGCCACTACCACCTGCAGTAGCCTGATCTGCACCAATTACACCCACCATATGCATCAAGACACTAATCTCATCAGTTAGTTCTTTCGAGGCACCTGTGAACATGGTCTTAACAGTATCGATTTGGCCTTCCAAATCGCCATACTTATCAGTTGCATCTTGGTTTGACTCCAGCATTCTAGCAACATACTCATCAAGAGCTTGAATGCGAGCCATAACCGTTGCTTTATAATTGGCATCATTAGGATGGCGTACCTCTCCACCAATCCTATCTTCCAAGTTAGCAATCCTATCACCAAGGTATCTCATTAACTCTTCTTACCAGCCATTATCTCTAGCAATTCAACAACCGAACTTGAGCAAAACAGAGAAAATCTTCTAACAAAAGCTAAAACAGAGCAGCCTTCGCTCTGATACCCGAATTGTCACGCCTTCAAATGCTCCAAGCAATTTTTCGCGAAGGTATAACCCGACAATACAATGGTTCAATGATCTCTTATCACCCACTTGTATTTCAGCCTTATAAGATTGCACCAATGCAATCAGCCAACTCTACCAAGAGTATGCAACGGAAGTCTTACTCAGATTTTCTCTACCAAACAATGTAGCCCATACTACAAAGAGGTTCTTGCCATGTTTATGCTTCACATAATTGGGGGAGTATAATCAAATCAACAGAGAACCAATGCCAAACGTATAAGCCAACAAACTCACTTTTATTAGCTTAAGGGGAAGATACAAAAACGTCCAACCAATGGACTTACAAGCTTATTCTCTAAGCCTACAAAGAAACTCACTCTCTACCGCAAAATGGTTCCTCAACACTTGAAATATTGAACAACACTGATTTGTGTAGCTTCTCTGGCTATTTATAATGCCAATAAGCCAGGGCCAATCCGTATGCAACTCTGTTGCACGCCCCATGAACAACCATCTGTCCATGGGCAGTTCCCTAACCGCCAATTCCACTTTTTAATCGCTAGCTTTGGTGATGGCTTGCACAATGGCGCCACACTGTCTTCAACGGTTAGGATATGCCAAACTCGGTTATAAAGCACTTTATAACCGTCTCTAACTTGCTCTTTGACTTTGGCATGCGTGTGATGCACACACTCTTCGCATCTGGCACTTGCACTCAAGTTCCGCAACATCGCAATGTGCAACTCAGTTTGCACTTCTGCCAAATACTGCTATTATGGCTTGCGTTGCACCATTATCGCTTGTATTGCACCATTATGACTTGCATTGCACTATTATAGCTTGCGTTGCGCTATTATGGCTTGCATTGTGCCCTTAGCTCATTTGGATGCCAACACCCAAATATTATGCCAACTGAGTCTTGACTTGCTTAGTACAATCTTCATGCTTCATATGCACCCCTTGCATCTCTTTTAAAGAGCAACTATCACCAATGGCATGTTTGGCATCACCATTGATGCAAATGCACAGTCCAAGCCTTGGCCAAAGCTTAGGACCATGCCAAAGTCATTCCATGACTTTGCATCTCATCCTTTATTCCTTCCTTGAGCTAGGCTAACTCTGAATAAGGATATGCAACACTATCTCATAATGTTGCATGTGCCAAGAAACCTTTCTTGTCTCAGCCATGTTGGCGCTACATCGTCGGATTGTGCAGCTCCATCCGCCGGGTTACATACTCCGTAACGCAACATCATTGTGCGCCACTATGCGGACTCGGTCATAATAATACATGTCGATTGCTTATATCTTCTACATCTTAAAAAAAACAATGTATGTACACCTTAGTTGGCAACATCCAACATCACAAGTACAAATCACTCCCAAATGGTGCTTCTAGTAAATTCTCATACTTTTTATTTTATTTGTGGTTCCCCTCTAGCTAGCATGAGTTGGCAAATGGGATTTCTCATTTGTAAACTAGCTTTCAATAGTTTTAAACAAAATTTGCCAAAATTGTGTGAGAAATTTCACGTTAGTCTGAATGAAATTAACAGTCCAAATTCAAAAAAAAAAAAGAATATCGCAGAAGAACTATCACGACTCACGAGCAGTGACTTGTGGCATATAACTCTGTAACTTGGAACTTTTTCTGAGTGAAAGAGTGGGCTATTTACGTGGGCCTTTCGTTGCGGTGCATACATTGAAGTTCTTATAAACTACAATAGCTACTACTCTCTATCTCATTGAACCAAACAAACTACAACTTCACCGCCTTTCTTTCGTCTCTCTCTATTTTTGGATCTCTAAAATCTTTCATCTTGGTTTCCTCAAATGGATTACTGGGAACATTCTCACATCTACCTGTATAGTCAAGAATCGATCAGCACTATGATATCTCCTCTCAAAAATAAATCATATACGGTGTGAACTAACTGGTAGGAGGATCAGCCTTTGCCATTTCTTTGTCTAGGAACAAACATTTTTCAGATCTCTTGATGCTCTCAATCTTCTTGTGCTGCATGATTCAAAAAGCAGGAGAATTTGCTATAGAAAATAGTCTAGAAACTAAATTTAAATTTCGATTTAAATTATTTTTGTCTTTGTATATTTATATTTCAATCAAAAATCTGTAATAGTACTTTTTATCGTTGAATAATAATGATTTTTTTGATCTTGATCCCCAACTTTTGGGTATCTGTTGTTACTGTTAGGTTTCTATGGTGGTACTTACTGTTAGGTTTTATAAGCATTGAGGTTACATGAAACAATTAAAGAATCTTCAAACCAAGTTTTATTCGCTAAAACCACACAGTTCACCAATTGATCAAAGCACAATAATTTATTATCAAAATCTCCAGCCACGTGTATTTGATTATCTACTACTACGTAAATGCATCCATCAAACTCATTTACAATGTAAAAACTGAAGCAAGATTACTCATGGTTAAAGGACAGTGATTTATGACCAACCTTAACTAGAGTACCTAACAATAACGACAAGTTACAACTATCGAAATCAGAGAGAGAGACCAACAAACAATCTTGGCAACTAAGTTAAGTTGGATATCATAGAGAAAGAAATAATTGGTGTATTTCTAGAGTCAACGAAGTGACTGGTGAAGAAACCGAAAGAAATTTGTTGCACTTAAAAGTGGCGGAAATTCGTTGCGGTGCATGGTCATAGCTTCATACAAATGTATATGGACAAAGCATGTCCAATTCAAAAGTTGTTGTGTATCTCGTCCGAAGAGAATCGTAGTAGTAACTTGGATTTCATTGGCAAGTATCGCTTACTCCTTGCAATGTGCATGAGTTATTTAAACTAACGTCGTGGTAATGCACTCTCTTTCTTGAATCAGATAGGCTGAGTCGCTTTTGGATAATATATCCACCCGGGTAACTCTATGGGCCTCTTCTGCTGGATTAAGGTAAAGCCCCAAAGGGCACACATTAGGGTTTAGGTCATGTTACATTTGGTAAGGGCACACGTTAGGGTAAGGGGATGTCATTATAAATAAACTGAGCTGAGAATAGTTGGTACTCAGCCGTCTTCCTCTCTCACCAATTGTTGTTTTTATCTCGTTTCACCAAAATGGATTCTCGGGATGATGATCCTCGCATACACAATCAAAGGAACCACCACCACCAGCATTATGATTTCTCTTCTCAAATAATTCTTTTTAGATATCATCTTCAAGTTATGTGATGAGTCCTCACTGTCTTGTTTTGGTGTAGTACTTCCTTTTACCGACGAAAAGTCTTCTGCAGCGGAACTTCCTTAGCAGAGATTTCTGGATGGATTTGATGGATGGTTTTAATGACATATGATCTCCTTCACATAGACACACATGATTAGCTGTTGAAAGGTTTAATTTATATCAGGATTTGTAGAATGTTTTTCATAATTACAACAAAATATATGTAAGATTTCTGTTTCTAAATTATAATATCGATTTGATCTGGATTTGTAATGCTCTTGTTTTTTCCAAATAAATAATGTTCTTTTTGATCTGAACCCATACTTTTGGGTATCTGTTGTTACTGTTAGCTTTGTATCTTATCGGATTTTAGTTTCGGATCTGTTTGTTATGTTTGTAATTTGGGACATGAAGATTCTAGCCATGAATAGAATTTCAGGGATAGCTAGATAGTTTGTCATTGACCTGCAAAGACGTTAAAATTGTTTTGTTTATCCATTATGAATCTGATTAGCCAAGAGTGACTAGAAATGACATGATTAAGTAATCCTGGTTGAAGCTGTGCACGCCTGAAATAATATATGTCCCTGCTTTTTTGTCCTTCATTGGGCTAATTCTGCGGGCCTTTTATTTTGCTACCACTACAACAAAAGCATACATGGATCATTTTTAAAAAGTGTGATCTAAGTACTAGTTGTCTGTGATCTTTGTCAGTATAATCTAAAGGGTGATATATAGATAACAACTCTCCTACAATGAAAAGTGTGATCTTACCCTATGTAAAGAACATAAAATTTTAAAAAGTTGAGATCTAAAGACAAGGTTTTTAAAAGACAAGGTTTTAAAAGTTGTGATCTTTCCTCTAAGTCAACCCAAACCTACCCTATACAAACAGTATACCCATAACATTTCTGCACCTGTAACTCCAATATAAAAACTGATATAATAAAGGAAACAATATCTGAAATAAATTCATTATGTGTCTGAATCAAATTCATTCAATGTCTGAACCAAATTCATTTATGAACCACAAACTAATAGAAAAATTACACATTTCTGAGTCTTACGACATCAGATCAAAGTATACACTAAACCCGTACTGAGTCTTCTGAGTCTATCAATTAAAAGACCAAACATACTGGATTTAAAGCTCATTACATGAATAATGTAGTTCTAGTGTAAATGCGATTTCAAGTTGCAAATTCTGTTCAAAAGGGGCAATAACAGTCACCAACCAAAATAACAGGAAAGGAAACTTAGTCCAGCTTCAAGGGGAAATCAATCTGTGTGTACCGAACAACCTGCAAATAATTCACTCAACATATTCAGGAATTCCTATATTTTCTACACCCAACATAAGCTTTAGCTGTGAAATGAATGCTTAAGAGAATCATCTTAGCTTAATAGAGTCCCAATCCCAAGTCACCATTAATTAGGCATAAGTAAATTGAATACAGGACATAGGCATATATTTCCTAACGTATATGAAGTGCATGCCTCCACAATGATTGTATGAGATAGTGACAAAGGTAAATGAATACAGTCTTATATTTTAGAGAAAGAAGTACCTAAGCGTATTTGCTTGATATTGTTCTCACCCTCGGGCATAGAAACAAAGGTAATGAGAAGACCAAGCTCGACGTCAAATTCCAACAAGTATGTATTCTCATGCAAGCGGTCCTAGTGCATCTCCAACAAGACTACGAACGGTCAAGCATCCGTAGATAGCCTTGCACCAATTGCACCACTAGAGTGTTCAATCATCAAACCAACCAATATCCATGTGAACTACCTTTTTGAAACACATCAAAAGCGAATACGCTTTATCAACCTACATCCAGCTATTTGCAAAAAAATATGTTCTTCTTGGCCGCCACTAATGTGACAAACGCCAAGGACCACAAACATCAAAGCCCAAAACCACTGAATCCTTGCGAAGCTCGCTCCAGAGGTGCAAACACACCACCAAGTAGCAGATTAGGGAGCTCCGGTTTGTTCAGATAAGCAAGACGGCGAAGTGGAATGTTTTGAAGATACAATCTAAACCATATCGCACCAAAAAGAAATCAAAAGCACAAGCTGATCGAACTCAAAACTATCATTAGCCAAAAAAGAATGTTAAGAAAGTGCACCTTTTTCAACTATCTTCCCTTGATGAATGACTTGCTATCATATCCGCATTTTCACCGTGCTCAAGCGATGAGCGACAATTACGATAGTTCGGTTGACCATTACCCTATCTAGTGCCTCTTGCACAACCTTCTCGAACTCGCATCAAGTGCACTTGGTAGCTTCATCTAGAAGAAGAATTCGTGGATCTTTCAAAATGGCTCTAGCAATGGCGATTCTTTGCTTTTGACCTCCTGACAGTTGGAATTCCATGCTCACCAACCAAAGTGTCTAAACCCTGAATACATTCAACATTCAAAAACTCAGATTCTCTTTTAGCTAAGTACAAAATTATCATGCCTTAATTCAAGAAATGGATTTCGACAAACCCGCGGTAATTTATCTATGAACTTTGCTGCATTTGCTTGTTGAGTTGCAACTTTAATTTCTTCAACGGTTGCACCTTCTTTTCCATAGGCAATATTATCTTAATGCTACAAGTAAAGAGCGCTGGTTCCTGGCTGACAAGCCCAATCTTTCCTCTAATCCATTTCAAATGAAACTCCTTGAGATTTATTCCGTCTATGAGAACTTTACCTACTTGTGGATCGTAAAATCTCTCGATCAAAGCTAATCGCAGATTGATTTTCCGCTTCCACTTTGTCCGACTAAAGCATTAGTTGTGCCACTTGGTATCTCGTAGATGATTTCCTTAAATATTTGCTCATCCGGTCTTGTAGGATATGTGAAATGAACATTTTTTAACTCGATATCTCCACGTATATCATCCAAGATCGTCCATGGGAAGCGTACGCATCAATTTCTGATTTCCTATTTATCGCCTCAAACATTTTGAAGGTCATGGACATCCAAATTGAGAATGCACTTAGAAGAGGTCATTCCCGGCCTAGCGACCTGCAATATAAGACTGGATTGTTCTCACCTCATCCATTCCTAATCCAATCCTCAGTAAAACCATGTCGCTACAACAAGAATCACCAACCAAAGTCAAATTCCAACAAGAATAAATGAGCATTTAGTACTTCTGACCTGGGCCGCTAATACGTGTTGGACATGATCCCAGTAGACATAACGAGAGATGTAAGTGGCAAGTACAACAAGTTGCATGCTATGACAAGATATAATACATGAAGCATTCTGTGATTGAACGACAAACACCAGTGTGAAGTTCTCTTTTTTAACCCCTGCATACAAAAGATCCCATAAAACCTAGCCATTCTGTATAAGGATAAGTTAACATAATAAAACGTAGTCTGGTTTCAATGTGCCATATATATTTAAAATTAAGGAGCACGAGGAGGGGACTAGATTCAAAGAAAATTCATGCCAAAGGTGGAGTTTGACTACTAACTAGTAAAGCTTTTAGAGAAACCAAATAAAGTATTAAACCTCTTCTATGGTCCCTCCTTCATGATCGCCATTTAACGTTCTCCAATTGGCTAATTAAGAAAATCACTAATTTAATCTAGTAAATTACATTATCCTATAAACTTCCTCAATAAGATAATCAGCGTACAATGCTTTGACTAGATATAATTTCAAGGATCAATCATCATTTTTTTTCAAAACACCATCATTTTTTTTCAAAACACCGTCATTAATTAGTAAAAATGTTTTTACTAATTTCTTGACTGTGAAGATAGTTCAACATTACTCAAAGTCACATGGACAACAAATACCCGTCCGTAAATGTTATTTTGAAAATCTTCAAGCAACACCGTCACTTGCTTAAGTAGGTCGATGCATAACCGAATGCGTCTCGTGATGAATTTTCCTTTCTTGTTTTCGGGATTGACGATGTGGTTTGTAACTTCAAATTATTCATTGCGGCCCTTTAGAGTAACCCCATTCAAAGTAAGATAGAACTTACAGTGACTAAATTATTCGTATGACACTTTGAAACTCGAATGGAGATAATATTATTACAAAATTTTCAAATCAATCCTACTAGTGAAAACCAAGAGAAACATCATGTGAAAAGAAAGGAAAAAGCATATCTGTAACTAAGGTACTCCTAAAATTACCAAATCTCATATGTTTCAGGAGGAACAATTTGTTATTCCTAGAGACCAAATAACATCTTTGCTTCACAAGGATAAGTGCAACACTGAGAACTAGACAATTAGGAGTCTTAAACATACTTCAATCTTCACAAATTTGAAAACAAAAAAACACTAGGAAACAAATTGAACACGATGAAATTCATTCAATCTTTCTTCTCCAATCAAAAGTAATTAACTGAAATTCAATCAACTGAAACTATGAAACTAAAAAAATCCACGAGTAGTATTTTAATTACCTTAGAAGCATGTCGAGCTTTCCATGAGTTGTAGAGTACTCTGTAACACAACCCTTGTATATCAAAACAGATTATCAGTTGTTTTCCCTCTTTCTGATTCTTCTTCTTTGTCAACTTCTTCGAATACAACAATATACAACAATTTTGGTACTTCCTCCATCTATGAAAACACATTTTCACAAATTCCCGACCTAGACACAAAATCAAAACCTAAAATTCTGATCGTTATGTTAAGCAATCACAATGAAATTGGAGGATTATGAGATATATTTAAGAATTTTCCTAAGAAACTTCACCTTCGATGATGATCTAATTTCGGAACCCTAACCCTTCGACATTCTAAATGAACTCCAAAAATCGATTTCTCCATGAAATATGTAAGTATAAACACAATTACTCTTTTTAAAACGGATGAATCACAATATTGAAGACCAAAATCGAAATTTTAGGGAGAGACTTTTTTTTGGATTGGATCAAAATTGACCTAGGGCTTCATTTCGCTCATGGGAATTTCGGCTGAGAGAAAAGATAAGAGTGAGAAAGGAAAAAGTGAATGAAGTTGAATGAACCAAATTTTTTGATTTATCCTGTTGACTATATGAATTAGTTGACCTGGTCAAAAGTCTTTATTTCCTCTAAGGGAAAATGTAAAACCCGAAGGTTGCATGTTCGAACCACGTTGGGCGCATAAATTTTTAAATAGACAGATTTTTTATCACAAAAAAAATGTTAATAGTGGTCAAAATAGCCCAGTTATAAGATCACACTTTCTAAAATGTAAGAGATGTATTGGAAGGTCTCTATATCTAAGATCACAAACACTATAATATCAATGATCTTTAAGTTTTAGCCCAAAAAAGACTATAAGTATTCATAAATTGTGATCTTTAGTATGTGCTCTATAGCACTTTTTGTTGTAGTGTACATAGAAGTTTTTAGTACGCTTGACAAGGATAAGGGGCACACTTTAGGGTTTTCTTTCTTTATAAACTAGGTGTACTGTACTAGAATTTTGCAGTCTCTCTCTGGTTTTGAATCTCTAAAATAATCCAGAAGAAGATCTCTTTCTTTCATTTTCATTTCCGGATTATTGGGAGCATTATCCTCACATCTACTAAACATTTAAACTCTTGAACTTAACACATGGATGTGTTACTTAACTATGACAATATCCTGTCTATTTAGAACAACAGGAAAGTGGCATTCACAGCGGCTGGTAAGTAAAATCTAACATGCTTTGGAAAACCAAGTTACAATGTGCAAATTGTTTTGACTGATGGATAATAAGCACCGTCAGGAGCAACATTTGATTCCGTATCTCCGACTAAATATAAATTAGATATATAATCCGTCAAGCCATTGACCTCATTCCATTTGATATGATATGGGCATCCGTTAGGTTATGGGATGTATGTACTTATACATATTAGTACATCGCCAAAGTTGTTTTCTATCTCATTTTAGTGAACTAATTGGGCGTTAGATATGTTATCTTGGCCGTGTTTCCATTGTTGTGCCCCCAAAAGTTCTCTACTAACAATTGTACTTCCATTTGGCCAAAATTGTACTAGTTTTTTTATTTATTTTTTTGACAATTAGAGTACCTTGACTGTTTGACTGTCAAAAGATCTATTTGACTTACTTGAATGTACGCCACATAATGGATAAGGGGCACTCATTAGGGTTCAAGATGTGGTTATAAAAGCTAGTGCTGCAAAGAAATCTCTTTTATCTCAGTGAACCAAAACTAAATCTACGCCGCCTTCTTCTCCTATCTCTTGTTTTCAATCTCTAAAATTTTCATTTTCAATCTTTGTTTGTTCAAGAAATTGGATTACTGCTATGATCATGCATAATGATTTCTCCTCTCAAAAATAAATTTGGGTACTGTTGTAGAAAATCAACCAACGCTACAACAGATCAACATAAATGACTGATGATTGATAGTTTGCCTATCGATCAGGATACTAAGAATGAAATTATGATTCCGTTTCTAAGGCAGGTTCAAATCTCTATTTGAAATTTTATGAAAGGAGGGAAGACTGTTTTCTGGTGTACGTTGTAGATCTCAGAAGTTTAAGGGAATTAAGTAGAGAAATTGAAGGAAATCAATAGAGGGATTGAGTAAATAAATCAAAGAAAATCAATAGAGATTGAGTAAAGAAATTGAAGAAAATCAGTAGAGGAATTGAGTAAATAAATTGAAGAAAATCAGTAGAGGAATTTAGTAAAGAAATTGAATAAAATCAATAGAGATTGAGTAATAAAATCGAAGAAAATCAACAGAGGAGAAGATTGTTTCGATTGTTGTTTATCAGATGTTGTCTCCGGTGCCGGTCTCTGTCCATCAGGTTCTTTAGTCCGGTTAGAAAAATTTGGTTCCGGTTTGATTCAGTTCCAGTTCCAGTTTTAGATCTAGTATTTAGGGGCTTGTTCGGTTTAGGTCCTTTGTTTTTTTTTATTTTTCTTTTTCTTTTCTCTTTCTCTTTCAAATGTACTAAGAAATATATAATCAATACAACAAAAATCTTCAGTTTTTCTACTATTTCTTATGATTTGATTTGGTTCGCTGAATTGGTTTTTATGTTATCATACTTTTCAATTTGGTAAGATTCTAACTCTTTTATGTATGATTTTGGTATTTTAGGGTACAAATTGATTCCTCTTGTGATTTGGGTGATTAAGGTTTTACTAATCTGGTTAATTGGAGGTTCCATAACTTCTGGTCATGATTAGGTTCTTGAGATTCCTCCATTTTGATGTTTGTATATCCATTTTGATGTTTTACTAATCTGGTTAATTGGAGGTTCCATAACTTTGGTTTCCTTCCCATATTAACACACTGTAGTTTACCAGATTTCACTGCGATTAAAGTTTACTGTCTCTTACATCGTTCATTTTAGCCTTTCTCCATCCATATTGTCCATGGTCGTGTGTTCATTATGGATTTTCTCACCATTTTGTTGGTTGCATATTACAATGCCTGAAGATTACCTTTATACTTTGGAATCCAAATGCGTGCCATGAGCAATGACCATATCTTCTTTTCTCATATCCCAGTCAAGATATATAAACACATCCTATCTCTACTCAAAACTTCCTGCAATATGACTTGCCTCACTCATCAATATGAATTTCAATCTGCTCACTTTATATATCGATTACTACG
Organism: Papaver armeniacum; assembly: GCA_023531295.1. Lineage (NCBI taxonomy): Eukaryota > Viridiplantae > Streptophyta > Magnoliopsida > Ranunculales > Papaveraceae > Papaver > Papaver armeniacum. The sequence goes on along the minus strand of JAJJWW010003483.1, from coordinate 21,465 downwards.
CAAGCAAATTACGATTGATATTTTCTCTTAACAGGGCTTCTACTTTGGAAAAATTTCTAATGGATGGGTCCTGCCAAGGTGACCTTAAGAAGTTTGTGAAAGAGTTGGAGAAATTCCATTCTAAAGGAGGAGTTGAAGACTGCAAGAGGCTGGCCAGAAGCTACTCCAAACAGTAATTCTGCAAGAGCCAGCCATGGAGATTAAACTTCTCTCCACTTGTTGTGTAATGTGGAGAGCAGTACAGCAAGGTTGTAGTAGGCGCTGTCTCTTGGAGAAAATTTTTGTGGTCTGGGAAGAATTTTTGCCTAATAAAATGGATTTGTCATTTATAACCAACTTTTAATAATTCTAAACAAATTGTAGAAAATTTTGTGAGAATTTTCTTAATGGTGTGACAATATTTTTTTTCCGCCGAGATATCCATCATATGTGTATATCTTTTTCTTGAATTAGATGGGAGAGAGTCAGTTTTGGACTATGTCTAATGGGCTCATTCTGCGGGCCTCTAGTTTTGCCACATTGAAGTTGTACATAACCCTAGATAAGGATAAGGGCACCATTTAGGGTTTTCTATTATAAACTAGCTACTAGCCAGCCACACTATCTCTCCATCTCACTGAATCAAACTAAAAACTTCAACGTGTTTATTTCATCTCTCTCTGGTTTTGAATCTCTAAAATAATCCTGACAAAAGTTGCTCTTTATTTCAATTTTGATTTGCTGCTGAAATGGATTATTGGGAACATTCTCACCTCTATTCAAGAATCCATCGGGGCACTATGATTTTTCCTCTCAAAATAAATAGTTGAAGGTGAACAAATAATCGATACGATAGCTGAGTTGGGGGTCTAGTCTGATAAGATAGCTGAGTTGGGGGTCTAGTTTGATAAGATAGTCTCCCATCTACATCTTCAAGCGGCCAATCGTTCAAGAGATCTGACATTAGAATGGTGGATTACAGATTTAGATTAAGATTTCCTTTATTATAAAATCTAAGTAAAAGTGGAACAATCTTCAGCCTGACATTCTGTTTGTCTGTGTTTTATTCATTTTTTCTATCAAATATTTAATTTTCTTTTGCATGTTGTACTTGATCTTAACCCCTAATCCATGGGTACCTGTTGTTACTTTTAGATGTGTATCCTAGTACTCGATTAGAATGAGTTTGGAAATGTTCGGAAACCAACCGACCAACCCCATAATGATTTTGATGACAAGGTCTTTACGGCTGTTCACTAGATATGGTCTATACTTGACCTCCATGGATTCAACTTTCAATTAAAACCTTTACCCCGATATCCCTTGGCGTGCATGCCAGAGTGACATACCAAAATGTAGATGGAACCTCGGCAGTATCCAATTGCCATTAGATTTCAGTGCCATTTTGTTTTTGCAAGAATGAGTTATCAAAACAAACTTTGTGTAATGAAGTCTTTGTCTTGACTCTTGAATCAGATAGGTAAGTACTTTTGGATTTTATGGGCCTCTTCTGCTACATCGAGGTAAGGCCCCAAAGGGCACACATTAGGGTTTCAGCCAGGGCCTCTCACTCTCTATTAGGGCACACTTTAGGGTCCCCGATGTTCCTATAAATAAACTAGCTGCATAGAAAGTTGTTACTCTCTTTACTAAAACTCAGCCGTCTTGGTCTCTCTTGTTTTATAGGTCCGTATAAGAACTATGATTTTGGGCATACCAAAATCTTTCTAGGCATACTCAATAAAGACAAAAAGGGTTGTGAAATAGCAAAATCAGGTATCCCCTTAACCCAATTTTTTTTAATGGCAAATCTACCCTTTACGTATTAGTGCTAGTAATCTGGATTAGTGATTAATTATTTTGTTTAGTGATTAAGATAATTTTCAGAATTATAAAGGTTGTTTAGATGAAAAAATTGGGGAAAAAAAGTCAAAGTTTTGGTTAAGAAGGAGAGAAAGAAGGAGAAAGTGAGAAAATTTTAATTCTTGATTCAATGGAGGATGAGGAGGGTCATAATTCATATAAAAAACCTAGGAAAATACATATCAACTATAACAATGATTCCCAAATGGCTGATTTCTTAGAATGATTTTACACAAACTCAAACTCAAGCTCAAACCCAAACTCAAACCCAAACTCAAGATGATGATTTTGATGAGCCAAATTCAGATGATGAGCACATATATGAGGAACCCAATGCTTCTAATACACAGGTACACTTCTATCTTATGCTCAATCTCACTTCTATAGCTTGAAATTATCAAAAGTTTGGATTTTTGCTTCATGGTTCTACGAATCAGTTCGTTGGTCGGCTCACATCTATGAGCCGAATCAACCAAATCATGAACGGTTCGGCTCACCGAATCATTTACAAAGATGCGCCGAACCTATAATTTTCAATTCCCACCCTTTTGCTAGACACTAGTTCCCGCTTATATGAAAGTTTCATAGTAAGCCGAACAACATCCCGCATTGCCCCGAATAAGAAAATTGATGGTTCTACTAATATATTAAAACTATTAAGAGCCGAATATGAATTTGTTAATTTTTGGGTAAAATATTGTTATTGGTTCCAAGCATATATTGATAATAGCGTATAGGCCGAAAACCTATAAATGTTACAGGTTCGGCACAAGATATCATTATCGTATGAGCCGAACATAAATTTGTTACTTTTTGGGTTAAAATATTGTGTGTGGTTCGGCACATATTGAGAATATCGTATAAGCCGAACATTTCTATTATATTCCTTTTCGGACAATTAACCTTGTGATATTCTCTTGTAGATCGTGCTTGGACCCATGGAAATCAACCTGATCCCGTAGATATGATTCACGAGGATACCAAGGATCACTTCCAAAATGATTTGGTATGTAAGAACTTTTTGTTTATCTTAATGTTGTCGGAATATTCCAAAGTTTTTCTTACAAATTATTTGTTTTGGAATGAACGTAGACATGGAAAACTAAACCCGAAGTTCTTGATTGGCTTGAGGAACATGCGATGAAGGTAAATTGTGTACTAGTTAAAGGACAGCAAGGCCGATGGGATCGGTTTGAAATGATTTGTGAGCGTAGTGGAACCGGCGCTAGCAAGGTTAAAAAGGGTACCGTATATGTTGGGAAGAACGGGAGAAAGAATAGGACGAAGACGAAGAAAAGAAATTTCCCTTTCAAGATCGTTTTCAACCTCAAGAATAAGACCATGAAGAAAGAAGATCAATATTGGATAATAAATAAAGATATGGATTGTCTTCATAACCACCCACGTCCCAAAGACCTTCATGGACATGCGAAAGTAGCGCGACTCAAACCCGACGAGATGCTAGAAGTGGATAAAATGACACGAGCACGTTTGCCACCTTCTAGGATTCTTAGCAAATTGAAGGCGGACAACAAGAATAACAAGTCGACTATGCAAACTATCTACAATTCAAGACAAAAGATTAGAAGACTCAATTTGCAAGGTAGGATGGTGATGCAACAAGTAATGTGGTTAGGGGTGAAGAATAACTACGCTTGCCAAAAGAAGTTGGATGACTTCGGTCAAGTCACACACCTTTTCATTGCCCACCCGGAATGCGCCCAATTGGCTCTATGCTTCCCACAAGTTATTATATTGGATTGCACGTACACGACTAATAAATATGAGATGTTGTTGATGAACATTGTAGGGCATACTTCGACAAAGGCACCGTTCACCGTGGCTTTTTGCTTCATGAAAAACGAGAAGAAAGAGAGTTATGTTTGAGGGTTAGAACAATTGAAGTTAATTTTCCGGGAAGGTGCTCTTCCTAAAGTGTTCGTTTCCGATCAAGATTCATCGTTGATGTATGCTATTAAGAAAGTATTTCCGGATGCATTCAATTTTCTTTGTACGTTTCACATATGGTGCAATGTGAGGAAAAAATGCCAACCGATAATTCAACCACTTAAGTTGAAAAGAATTAGAGAATATTGCTAAACTACCGTTGGAGACACGAGTAAAGAAAATGAATGAATTCTTGAAAGCATATGAACATAATGAGATGTTGTGGGCTTCTTTCCATCGCGAATGGGAAGCTTTGATATGGTCAATCACCGAGGATGTCTATGAAGAAAATTTTAAAATGCTTATTAAGCATTGGAAGACCGCCTACCCCGATGTCATTACTTACTTGGTCAAAGATGTGCTGGAACCTAATAAAGAAAGGTTCGTGAGTTGTTTCACAAATCGGCACAAACACTTCGACAACCAAGCCACAAGTATGGTAGAGCCGGCTCATTATCGGTTGAAGAAGAACCTTTTTGGATGTGTTGACACTTTTGTCACGGTTTTTGATGCAATTGATGAATATTTCAAAAGTGATGTTGTGAGAATTAAAGCCGCGTTCGAGCATGACCTTATGTTTAGACACAAGCATTATGGTAGTAATTGGCTTGGTCAATTAACTTATAGAGTCTCCCATCTATGCATTGACTTGTTGATGAAAGAAGTGGATTTGATTAAGACATTAGGCGCCAACTTGGAGGAAGAGTGTGTTTGTAAAATGAAGATATCTATGGGACTTCCATGCCGGCACGACCTACTTTGGTACAAGGATGGGTCATACCATTTGAAGATATTGATTATTTTTGGAAACAATTAAGCTTTGATCCTCTCCCAACCGAAGATGACGAGGATGATTTAGAGATATGGGACACGACAAATGGGAAAAAGTTGGCGGAGATGTATAGGAATATGTCCCGAGCTCAAAAGAAATTCCTATGGGACAACATGATGCCGGTCAAGTATCCTTTCACCCAAGAAAATATTTTGGAACCGGAGAAGAGTGAACCGAAAGGTAGGAAGAGTAAGAAAATGAATAATTTTCAAACTAGACAAGCTAACAAGGAACTATTGGCTAATAAAAGGGATCCATCCGGCGTTGAATACCATGATGCAATGTATGAAAAGGCAAAGAAGGAAATTGAGAAGTTGATGAAGGAGGAAGAAGTCAAAGTTCCAAAAAAACGAGGTCGTCCGAGTAACAAAGAGGTGAATGATAATGATTGTCCGTCACAAGCAAAGGATAACAAAGAGGATGCCAAGGGGAAGGCTAATATGTATCCTTCACAAACTAATATAAAGGAGAAAAGGACCGTACATGAAATTGGTAGGATGAGAGGACCCAAAAGAGATAAGTCCGGTAAGTATTTGAGGCCTATCAATTTTATATACGATAACTACTTGGAAGATCTATCGCCAATAATTCATGAGCATATTATAGCAATGGACGACGTGCAAGGTGATGGAAATTGTGGTTATTACGTCACGGCGGAACAAATTGGTCCTTTTATGGATGGCAATATTCCTGCCCCTGAAAATGAAGTGAACTATATTCGGCAACGACCCATTACAAACCCTACGTAAAAACAAAGAATTCTATAAGACAATGATGAGAACAGGTCCAAGAGAAGATGCAGGGGTGGCAGCGGAGTACGTTGCATACGAACGTCGTTTGCATGGGGATATTGTCATTACCGAAGAACATTGGATGTCAATGCCCATTTGTGGGTTTTTAATAGCGGAGACATTCGATTGCGTCGTATATTGTTTCGCATGGACGGGTAGTAGATTTACTTACGCGCCTCCAACAAAACCTTGCAATGATGGTGTAAAGGATAAAATACTTGTTCTTGGATTTGTTCAAAATTGTCATTTTATCGGCCTCAAACTTAGACAAGGTTGCCCATTACCACCCTTGATGAGTGCAGCCTTTTGGCCTAGATTTGCAAATAATTTTGCGATGGATTGGTGTGCAAATTATGCGACTTTAAATGGATCTTTGGAAATATTTGAATGTGCAACCTCCAAGTGGACAAGTAATTATGTTTTCGAGTGATGAGGATGAAGATGATAAGCAAGAGGTCAGTGAAGATGATGAGAACGAGGTCAGTGAAGAGGATGAGATTCGTTTAGGATCTCCATAAAAATGTTTCATGGATTTATCCATGTATTTTGCGTTTTATGATTTTGGTATATGATGAGGATGATATTTTGACTAGAATTGCAGTTACATGTACCCTTCAAAACGAAATACTTTAATGATTTACTTTTTGGTTATGGAATGTGTCGTTTATAGGAAACTGGAACCATCAACACAGGAGAAGGTTCGTCTTGTAATATTATTTCACTACAAGCCGAACCTGACCAAATAAAAAATCCAGAGTTACATAGGAGAAGGTTCGGCTTATCACATTATTTCACTACAAGCCCGAACTCGACCAAATAAAAAATCCGGAGTTTTCCCCCGGGTTCGGCTTAGCATAGTATTTCAATGCAAGCCGAACTCGACTCAAATAAAAATCCGAGTTTTCTGTCAGGTTCTTGGCCATCACAAGTATTTCAATGCAAGCCGAACCTGACCAAATAAAAAATCCAGAATTTTCCTGTCAGGTTCGGCTTATCACATTATTTCACTACAAGCCGAATCTGACCAAATAAAAAATCCTGATTTTTCCCTCGTCAGTTCGGCTTATCACAAAGATTTCAATGCAAGCCAACCCGACCAAATAACAATCAGGCATAACTTAAGTTACGTATTCGGCGCAAAACTAATATAATCGAATAAGCCGAACTCCGAAGGATGACAGGATTCGGCATGTAACTAGCATTGCAGGACAAGCCGAACAAGCCCATTTAAGATTCGGCGCATAACTCATATTACAGGATAAGCCGAACTTAATAAATTCAAGGTAATAAGTAACTAATTAACTGGTACGCTATTGATTAAAACATGAAATTCAAGGTGTCCATAACACAATCCAAGCACTATTACAAACAAAGTTCACCTAAAAGTCAAGGTGTTTGCAACACCATAACAATGTACTTAATCCTTCAGAAAACACTAAAAAAAACTTGGCAAACTTAAATGTGCGCTTAACGACGACCTTTCTTGTTAGTTCCACGACCACCTCCTCTTCCTCCTTGGCGTTCATCTTCCGACGCATCATCCCTAGTACCACCCCACTTGTACCTTCACCAACTTGTCGAGACCTCTTAGTAGTAGGCCTTTGTGTGGATTCCTCGGGTCCTTGTCCTTTGTTTATAATTGCATCCCACTTGTTGTAGAGGTATTTATGTTCTTCAATAGTCATAGGACTTTTGCAACCAAGTTTCTTCTTCATTTTTTCAACATCTCCTACCCGCAAAGAACCTATTTTCATTTGACAACAACTTCCAACCGTGAGTACGAAGACATTTTTACCATGAACTTATATATGCAAGAGTATAAATTGAAATCATTCTTACCATTATCTTGAAAGCCATCACTATTTCTTCGGAAGTAGACTTGGCAGAGATCTTGATTGCTTTGTCCTTCGCCTTATCAGCTTTCTTTTGACTTTTCTTATTGATAATGAAGGGATGAGAAATCAAGTTATACCAATCCATGTAGCCCGGATCCTCTTCACATAGATCATCACCTAAAGGTACTAACTTCCCAACATCTAATTTGTTTGTATCTAAATTATTCCAATACTCAAGGGTAGGGTCGGGATCATACTTTGGTTCCCATGATGAAGTGGTGCTTCTAGTTCCATTACCACCCTTTGGCAACAACATGAATTTCTCGTCAAACAAAGGAACCTTTTGGATGCATCCTAATTGACGAAGTATTCTCCGAGGATCGTATATTACATAACCACCGGGATAAAACAATGGACCATGGTACATAGAAACCGGCATATCCTCATCTTCAACAATTTTATCATCGTCATCTTCCTTCACATATGGGTGAAAAACGACGTCATCAACACCCATTGTATCTAACTTCTCCCTCAAACTTGCCACCACCCTGCTTTTTGTTCCTTTTCTTCGAGTCCTCATACTGCATACCTTGTTGTTGTTGGCTCGATATCAACCCAATCGACATCCTTTTCAAATACTTTAGCCAATTCCAAAATTGGGAAATGGTCATATACCCACACCTACATCCAAATAACCACATAACTAACTTAAAATGATTGAATTAATAGAAACAGTAATATACATTGTTTGCTTTGACACAACTAAGTAATAAAGAAATTTGAAAACTCAAAGGCATTGTTCGGCTTTAAAACACTGGATGGATTATAAGCCGAACCATTGAAAACCAACGGTTCGGCTTATGTGTGACCACCAAAATAAGCCTTAACCATACACCGATGACCCAAAAATTTCAAGTTTGACGCCGAGAATTACCCAAGCATAGTGAAATTTCCTCCAATGTTTGTGCTTGTCAACCTAGAGGCCTGCCGCAAGTTGGTCCAACAGGTAAGTTTGGCGAGGCCGTTCCCCAAGCATACTTGTTAACGGTTTCAATATTCTTTACCAATTGGAGATAATTAGCATTTACCTTGTTTCCAAAAGAAGGTCAGAAAGATATCTCGCCAAGAGTATAAAGTAAGTATGCGGTTCGAGTTGCTTCACTTTGATCTCGTCCATTACCAACACCCCGATTTACTTTCTCTTTGTGTTCTCAAATTCCTTTTTCAAGTTAGTTAGCTTGATCTTCTTATTATTCTTATTCCTTCCACCAGTGTATGCAAACTAATCGACATCTTTAATCTGGATCGACAAAACTCCAAATCAGTTTTGTATGAACTCCAACCAAGAGTTTCCTCGAACAACTTGTACAACTCTTCCCAACTCTTGTCATAATAATCAGCATCCACGCTTCTAACCCTTGCTTTAAGGCCTGTAATCTTACTCGCTTCATCAGGAGAGATTGTCATCTCTCCAAAAGGTAATTGAAACGTGTAAGTCGACTCTGGACAAAATCTCTCGGCAAAACAGGAGGCTGTCACACTATCATATTCTTGATGTACATATTGAATGGCAGGCCATAAAGCAGAGGATTGTACATAAGCAACCACCTCATCAACCTCTTCAGAAAGTTTCCATTCCGCTGCCCTCTGGTGTCTCAATACTCGGACTGCACCGTGGTGATCAGGAGTCTCATAAATCTTTTTGCCCAAGATTCGGCGTAACCAATCAACACATTTCCTCCATCTTCCGGAAGACCATGAGGCTGACCATCCGATCTAGGTGAAATTACATCATCTTCAGCAGGAATGTGAAAACTTGTAGCCCGTTATTCTGCAACTTTGTTCTCTGACTCTGGTTGTGCAACCTTCTTACCTTTCTCGGGTTTTCTTTGGGGTTGTGTTTCTTGAATATCATCAACTTCTTCATCATCATAAATACCTTCTTCTTGTCTTCCAACTCTTCCATGTTCATCTACTTCTTCTATGTCAGTTCCTCTACGGTTCGCTCCTAATTTTTTCATACCTCCTCCTCGAGGATCGGGAGTTTTAGAAGTAGAAGGTGTTACCTCCATCCTCTTCTTCTTTTTAGCTGCATTGTTCCTAACATAAGCATAAAACTTATAAGCCTAATACTTCGAACAACAAAAGAATACAAACTAAATGAAATATGTATTTGATTATCATTTACAGAGAGTAGTTCGGCTTATATGCACAAAATACTTCCAAGCCGAACATCAATACTCGGCACAAAACTACCATTATCGAGTAAGCCGAACCATATTTAAGAATTAAAATACTTATTCGGCGCATAATGATTTCATAACATGAGCCGAACCTCTACACTTTCAAAAAAATGAATTCTAACAACACATATTCTAACAAAACAAATAGTATCGAATAAGCCGAATCTATACTTAGAATTGTAACATATGTTCATGCAAAATAATAGCATAGGATACGCCGAGCCTATACACTTGAACAATATACGAAATTCTACAAATACATGTTCGGCTCAAATCTAATTGTATCGAATAAGCCGATCCTAAATATTCGTCTCAAATCCTATCTAAACTTTTAAGCCGAACTGTTCATATGCATTTTCAGAGTTCAGTTTCAAGAACAGTTCGGCGCAAATCTGAGAAGTAACATACGCCGAACCCTACCCTGTAACTGCCGCAAAACCCTTATTTTTTACTATTAAACATATTATACCAATCAAAAGCATCAAAATACGAAGTGGGTTTGTAGAAACTTACTTTCTTATTCTCATTTCGTGTGTTGGTTCTTCACTTTGTTCTTCCTTGATTTTTGGTTGATTTCACTTTGATCTACATCTTCATCTTCCATGAAGTTCTCTTCAATTGGTTCTTCAGTTGGTGCTTCAATTGATCTATTAGAACGAGTTACATTTTTACGACGACCCATTATATAGTAGAGTTTAATCGATTTATCAATTTTTCATGAATCGACGATTTTCACCTCTCACTTCGCGATGGAGTGAGGGAGGCAGAGGAGGGGAGGAAGAAGAAGACTATAAGAAAACTAGAAAACTGATTTGGTATTTTTTGTTTTAGGTTTTTGTATTAGGGTTAGGGATAGATTAGTAATTTAGTAGATTTAAGGGCATATAGGTAGTTGAACTACCCATAGGGTACCCCTTATAAGGTCACCCAAGTTAGGACTATTGCTTTGTATGCCTAGAAAGATTTTGGTATGCCCAAAATCATAGTTCCTGTATAATCCCACCAAACCCTTTTATTTTGATTTTATCTCTCTGTTTCACCGAATGGATTACTTGGATGACCATGATCCTCGATACACAATCAAAGAAACCACCAAAGATTATGATATCTCCTCTCACATATTTCTCTTCAAACCTTCACTGTTGTATCTTCCTCTTTGGTCATTGTACCTTCCTCTTTGTTCGTCATATCTTCCTCCCTGGTTATTTTCCCATAAGGTCTGTTTCTACACTCCCTATTGAACATTTCCTGGTCTATCGACATGGCTACCTGCTTTTGGTTGATGGTTCTTCTTGCTCAGTTTGGTAAGTACTTGCTATTTTATTATTTGGTTATCACCATGGTTTCCAAAATTTCAGATGAGATTCAATTGCAATCAATGATTTAGTGTTATTTATATCTATTTGAAGAAATTTTATTTCAGTATTTGTGATTATCCCAACCAAATATTTCTCTTTGTAAATAAAAGTTTCTATTTGATCTGAAACCCCAATATTTTGGTATCTATAACTGTTTGATTTTAGTATTTTGTTTTGTGAAAGCAATGGTAATACTTGTTAGGTTTTTATTATCGGATTTTTGAGTGTTTTTAATGTTTCACTTTGATAAAAATTGAGATTCTGTCCACATATTGGATCCTGAATGAGTTTATTAGCAGTGAGGTTATGCCTTTGGTTCAAATTGATACACAAGGTTGTTTGTTGGTGATGCTTTTATCTTTGCTTGATGATAACAAATTTTCTTTGTTGAAGGAAGATTTCAAGACTAGCATATTCTGCATAAGCTAGAGATGATAATGCTTTTCAATTGCTAAAATCTTCAAACGTCTTAAAAGCTATTTACGCCTCGAATTTGCATACCTCCCAGCCTTTTGGTTGTTGAATTTGTATAAAAAGCAAGATGTAGATTCATCGTTGTTTAATAAAATCCCCAAAGAATTTTATCCTATGCTCCTGCATAATACCGTAAGTTATTTGACGGCCAAGTCACATGACATTTGGATTATGCCGGTGGACTGATTCTGTTTGCCTCCCTGCCTAGTACTATTCACTTCATATCTAGGTAAAAGTTAGTTGTTCTATCTATACGAAGAAGAAAGAAAAAGGTTTTGCTAGGAAATGTCGTATCATGCGAGTAAGTCAGTTCGAATTATCTAGCCGGAAATGGAATTAAAGTTCATTAGAGTGTTCTCGGTTTGTTTAACCACACCCGAGATATTCACTTCGTTTAACCACACCCAAGATATTCACTTCGAATGTAATCCTCCAATTTTATTACTCCATGAGCATTGGTAAGATCAGTTAATGCATTTTCAGTCAAAAGGATAAACCATCAAAGAACAGAATTGCCATTAAAATCCATTGCTGCAATGGAATAAAATTAGACAATGTTAAGCTTACTTATTCATAAAGAACCTTCCAAGTAGTTATGTTTTAATGCCACCGGACATCACAAGAACCAGTCATTTCCGAAAGTTGTTTCTACCAAAAGTTCACATTCCCCATTTTACATGTTATTTTATTGGTATTGGTTTTCTTCTGGTTTCTCTTGTTTTTGTTTTAGTAGTGCTGCATTGTATATGAGGAGCGGACTTGCTAGCATAACACTAAGTATGAGTTAGTGAAAGGGGGACTTCTCATTTCTCATTTGTAACAACGTTTAATAATTCTAAGCAAAAATGTAGAAAGTTTCATCGGAAATTTTTCGAAGGTCCATTTACAGCTTTTTCAATGCTTATATTAATAATCGAAATTCATTAATCATTGACATTAACAAACCTTCACCCGCATACCTCTTGGGCCGATTCAAGGCATGCCGGAGCCAAGATTGGTGGAGTGACATACATAAATGTACATGCAAGTTCGTCGAGATCATTCGCCATTAGATTTCATTCATTGTGCCACTTACTCCTTGCAAGCATGAGTTAGCAAAACAAACTTTGTGGTAAGGAACTCTTTTCATGAATCGATAGGCTAGGTCGGTTTGGATTATATCCATTGGGTTAATTCTATGGGCCTCTTCCGCTTCATTGACGAGGTAAAGTCGCAAGTGAAAACTACATGCAAACCCATTTTCCAGATTTTTCCCGAAACCCATGCCCAAAACAACTCAGGCGCGCACCCATTTTCTGTGAGAAAATTTCTCACAAACCCAGAATTTATAAAATTATGTTCCGGTCAATTTTTCTCTTCTTTTCTTTCTCTCGATTTCTACTGTTCTTCTTGTATCTCTCTCTGTCGACCTCAATTCAAAGGAATTGAGCTTGATTTTGTGTGAATAATCTCTAGGAAGTTTAGTAGCTTGATGAATCGAGGGAGAAGGTGATGGTGCTGAAGTCGATTGAGCTCTGGAACACGAAGAAAAGGGTAAGCTAATTTAGGGTTTCGTAAATGATTGATATTTTATGTGAAATCGATTTAAATCGATCAATTGTCGATGGGTTTGTTGTTAATTGGAGTACAAATGGGTGTGAGGGGTTTAATTTTGGTTCTTTTAGGAAATTGAATTTCACAGATAGGTTTCAATGAATGGAAGATGAAGATGGAGAACGACTCAGAATTTACTTGTCATTGGTGGAGTAAAAAATGGCAAGAAATATCTTGGCACGGTAATGCAACACACCATACATATGTTAATGTTTGGTTTGAAGTCCGAGATTTCCTGTACTCCAATTTTTGGTTTGCTGATCGTTAGTTTCATCTATGTGTTCCCGTGGACTTGAAAAGCATGAATTTTTGTTAATGTTTTGTAGGTCAGTATGCTATGAGTGCATTTTGAAGACGATCACATAGCAACTGGCTTTGGGAATCATCTGGCTCGGCCAATCCTCCGTGCTGAACATAGTTATGACATGGGCTTTGAAGATGCTGTTAAGTTACTGGAGAAGTGTATGCTTGCACTTCTTTATCGTGATAGATCTGCAAAAACTCATTTGTGATTAATTATCATTGGCTCCATGAGAAAGGGAATGGAGTTCCTTAATATGGATTAATACATTGATGATTTCCCTCGACCGAAAACCAACACCATTGCAGTACCATGATTCCGCAAATATTATCGCTGTTTTCTAGTGTTGTACAAATGCTGATTTAGTAAAGGGGATTGGAAGTAGAGATAAGTGGCTGACTGTTTAGTTCTTTTGCTTATGTAGTTTCTTTTCTCAATTCATCGTATTTCATGTTGTTAGAGAAGTAGAGATAGTGTTTGTTTTTCCATCATCAGATAGACAACTTCTTAAAACGATTTATTAAATGTGCAGATTCGTTTGTTTTCATTGTGCTTCAAAACTTTGGCCTCCTTAATCCTTCAAGTATAATAAGTTGCATTTTACCAGCTGTTTCTTGTGCCAAAAATGCAAATTCACAGGAAAGGCTTTTAAAATGGATGCATAACCTGTTATGCATCTTCAAAATTTGTTGTATACCTTGTTATGCAGTTGTTTATGGGTGAAAATCGTTTCTGCTGATTTCGGTAATTTTGGTGGGTGAGTGAGAAACTGATTCAAACCCTAAACAAATGTGCTGCACGTGAGCACTTTATAGATTCGAGAGATCGATCTGTACAAGTTCGGCCTAAACCAAGAAATGGCCGTTCCAGACTTGCTTCGGTCACAAAGTGGAGGAGAAGGGTTGATTTGGGGAGGGAAGCAAAGAAAGGTGTTGAGGAGAGTAGTATCTCGACTTGTATCAGAGTGAAAGCTTAGGAAGCTTGCAAGAGATGGAAGCTTTGGGAGAGCTTGCAAAGTTTCTGTCCGAGAGTGTAAGTGTAGTATATTTCTCCCGACCGAGACACGTTGTCCGGGTGGAAATAGGTAAGACCTATTTATACAAGTCGAGATTGAAACGTACTCTGGCCTCATGAAGGAAGAGAGTAAAGGGTGAAATAATGGGAGGAGGTGGTAACCGGATGGTTTAATGGGCGAAAACGTTTTTCACCATTATTTCCTCTTTTTTATTTGACCGCTTTATTCCTTTTCACGCTTTCTTAATGTGAGCGTAGTGTACGCCGCATGTCGTGACCGCCAAACCAAAACCCTAAAGAAGCATCCCCGCCTTGTGTCGATGTCTCGAGTGTTGGTTGCATCTTGAGTGCAAGTGGCGCCGCTAGTGGCGCGTGTGGCATGTCCGATGGCATGTGCGGGAATGCCTTGGTGGTAGGTTGCATGGTTTGCAAGTTAGGTTACCCAGCCCGTGTGTGTTTGGCATGTGCGGAATGCCTTGGTGGTAGGTTCCACAGTTTGCAAGTTAGGCTACCAAACGTGTGTGTTTGGCATGTGCGGAATGCCTTGGTGGTAGGTTGCACGGTTTGCAAAATAGGCTACCAACGTGTGTGTTTGGCATGTGCCAATGGCATGTGCGAATGCCTTGGTGGTAGGTTGCACTAGCTTGCAAGTTAGGCTACCAGCGTGTGTGTTTGGCATGTGCGAATTCCTTGTGGTAGGTTGCACTCGTTTGCAAGTTAGGCTACCAAATAAGGTGTGTTTGGCATGTGCCAATGGCATGTGCGAATGCCTTGGTGGTAGGTTGCACTATTTGCAAGTTAGGCTACCAATGGCGGTGTGTGTTTGGCATGTGCCAATGGCGCGTGCGGCCATGTTAGCATAAATGACCCTTAGTTGCAAGTCTTGCAAACCTAGGGCGCTATGTTTGCGCGTGGGCCAAAGGCATAGCGGCTTAGAAATATGGCTTGGATTGCGACACGTGTTGGCATGTGCCAATGGCAAAAGCGGCCATGTTGACCTAGTTGCAAGTCTTGCAAACCTAGGGCGCTATGTTTGGCGTGGGCCCAAGGCATAGCGGCTTAGAAATATGGCTTGCCACGTGTTGGCACGTGCGACCATGTGCCTAGTTGCAAGTCTTGCAAACCTGGGCGCTATGACCAAAGGCATAGCGGCCATAGGATCAGCAAGACGTGTCTGTGCCAATGGCACGTGCCATGTTGACCTAGTCAAGCAAGTCTTGCAAACCTAGGGGCGCTATGTTGGGCCCAAGGCATAGCGGCTTGAAATATGGCTTGCGAAATGTGCCAATGGCACGTATGCTAAACCATGTTGACCTAGTTGCAAGTCTTGCAACCTAGGGCGCTATGTTTGGCGTGGGCCAAAGGCATACGGCACGGCTTGCCAACGTGTTGGCATGTGCCAATGGCACGTGCGCCATGTTGACCTAGTTGCAAGTCTTGCAAACCTAGGGGGCTATGTTTGGCGTGGGCCCAAGGCATAGCGGCTTGGAAATATGGCTTGCGACACGCGTTGGCATGTGCCAATGGCACGTGCGGCCATGTTGACCTAGTTGCAAGTCTTGCAAACCTAGGGCGCTATGTTTGGCGTGGGCCCAAGTCATAGCGGCTTAGAAATATGGCTTGCGACACGCGTTGGCATGTGCCAATGGCACGTGCGCCATGTTGACCTAGTTGCAAGTCTTGCAAACCTAGGGCGCTATGTTGGACGGGGCAAAAGGCATAGCGGCTGAAATATGGCTTGCGACACGCTGCGTTGGCATGTGCCAATGGCACGTGGCGGCCATGTTGACCTAGTCATAAGTCTTGGGGGTTTAGGGCGCTATGTTTCCGTGGGCCAAAGGCATAGCGGCTTGAAATATGGCTTATGCACGTGTTGGCATGTGCCAATGGCACGTGCGCCATGTTGACCTAGTTGCAAGTCTTGCAACCTAGGGCGCTATGTCAGCGTGGCCAAAGGCATAGCGGCTCGAAAATATGGCGTTGTTGCCATGGTGCGCGTGGTGCGGCTTGGTTTGGCATGGTTGCCATGGTGCATGAGTGCGGCTTGGTTTGGCATGGTTGCCATGGTCTGCAAAGATGCGGCTTGGTTTGGCATGGTTGCCATGGTGCCACAGAGCGCGCTTGGTTTGGCATGGTTGCCATGGTGCGCAGAGATGCGGCTTGGTTTGGCATGGTTGCCATGGTGCGCAGATATGCGGCTTGGTTTGGCATGGTTGCCATGGTGCGCAGATATGCGGCTTGGTTTGGCATGGTTGCCATGGTGCCAGATGATGCGGCTTGGTTTGACATGGTTGCCATGGTGCGCAGAGTGCGCTTTGGTTTGGCATGGTTGCCATGGTGCGCAGAGTGCGGCTTGGTTTGGAATTAGGGTTCTGTGTTGAAAACCCTAATCTGGTATTTTGAAAAAAATACCCCTATTAATTATTTACGCCTGAGTTAAATGCTCTTAGTTTATATGTTGCGGGTAACACTAGGTCATGGGGTTTTACGATTTTACCCCTTGTCTAAAAACCACCATCAACAGCAGTCCAGAAAACGGTTGCATAACACGTTATGCAACAACTATTTTGTTACTATTGAAACCAACAAAAACAAAGACTGCATAACTTGTCATACACCTACAATAATATATGCATAACATGTTATGCAGTCATGGAAATGGATGCATAACCTGTTATGTATCCGAAAATATGGCTGCATAATGCATTATGCATCGAGAAATTGTTGCACAATCTTTTACACGTCGAGAAAATAAACGCATAACCTGATATGCATCCGTAAATATATGCATACTGCATTATGCATCAGTTTTTTTATGTACGCACCAAAATTAACCAAAACAATGGTTGCATAACTTGTTATAGATGCATAACTTTGTTATCCAAATGCATAATTTGTTTTGCAGTGGAGAAAATGGTTGCATAATTCATTATGCGTCTGCAGAATGTGTTATGCATCTTTTTTGGTGGCTGCATAATGGTTATGTATCAAGTTTTCGAAATTTTGCCTAAAATGATGATCACCTTCAATTTTTTTCGTGAAAAACAAAAATTTGATATTCTTGTTTGTAGTCGTTGGGTAGCTCTCTTAAAAAGATTTCCAACGATATAAAATTTGTATAATTCCAAGACGCGGATTTTTAGATATGTTATATTCAAATTGCGTTGCCAATTATACCCCTGATACATAACCCCGGATTTTTAGCTCTCTTAAACGGATTTTTAGTACTCGTTTGAGTTTTCTCGATTCAATTCTCTGTGTATGAGTATTAATTTTTCGATCGAATATTAATGCTCATGTTTAGAAACAGTAGCCAACATGTTTATAGAAAGATGATTTCCATATAAACATTCAACATGATGAAATTGGATTTATCTGAACAAACTACATTGCTGGAGGAACCAACCGCCAACCCTATGGTGATGCTAATGCACTCCTTAGCGCATGTAAGATTTCATTACCAATGTCTAATCCGTATATGAAATATTCTCGTCACTTATTAACCAAAGGCATTTTCATCGAATAAAAACGATTAACCAAAAAGATTTCCGTAATGGACAAAATGGGAAAACAGCTTTCATATCCTTAGCGTGTTTTAACCAATTTTGGGTTTAAGATATATATTCAAGTTCAGGATTCACAATTTCATGTGACAAACAGCTAGTACCTTCAAGTGTTGACCGTCAAAAACCTGTTTGACTCGAATGTGCGCATTTGTGGGATAGGTCACAACATTTAGGGTTTAGGATGTATAAGTTATAAACATGTGAAAAGCTGAAAGAAAGAATCGTACACTGACTGAACTTACTGTTGCTTGTTTGCTTAGTTCTGGTGCTGCTTCTCATTGGTGGGGTGAATGTTTGTTGATTTGTTTGCCATGTTTTGAATCGCATTCCCAATAATAAAACCATGATATCTCCTTATGAACTTTGGAGAAATAGAAAACCTAATGTATCTTATTTTAGAGTTTGGGGTGTTTGGCTTTGTTAGGAAACCCGATCCTAAAAGACATAAGTTAGAAAGTAGAGCTTATGAATGTGTTTTTATTGGTTATGCTCAAAAACAGTAAAGCTTATAGGTTCTTTGATATTAATAATAAGGTTATTATTGAATCATGGATGTCGACTTTTTGAAGATAGATTTTCTTTTAAATCTGAATTAGTGGGGGTAATACACCTAGCACTTTACCTAGTGTTGATTCGAGTCTAGATTAGAAGAACCTAGAAGTGAAGAAACTAGGATCACCGAATTTGAACCTAGATGGAGTAAAAGAGCTAGTGGATCGAGACAAAAGATAAAAATCCCGATTTTGAATTTTACGCTATAGAAGAAGAACCTTCTAATTTACAAGAGGCGTTTAGTTCTCACAGAGTCTAGTTTCGGCAAGAAGTCAGAGATAATGAATGGGATTCTCACATGTCTAATGGAACTTGGAGTTATGTAGATTTACCTCCGGTTGTAAGCCAATAGGTTGTAAATGGGTCTTGAAAAGGAAACTCAAACCCGATGGAACAATAGATAAGCATAAGGCTAGATCAAGGTTGCCAAAGGTTACAGTGATGAGAGAACGTGAGACTTTTTGATACTTATTCTCCTCGTTACTAGATTAACATCTATACGTGTTTTGATTGCTGTTGTCGCTTTACTCATAATCTTGTTATTCATCAAATGGATGTTAAAACCGCTTTTTTGAATGGTGAACTAGAAGAGGAAATTTACATGGAACAACCTCAAGGTTTTGTAATTCCCCTGGACAAGAACATAAAGTATGTAAGCTAGAAAAATCTCTTTATGGTTTGAAACAAGCTCCTAAACAATGGCATGAGAAATTTGATAATTTAATAATTTCAAGTAACTTCTAATAAATGAGGGTGACAAATGCATCTACTATAAATCCGAGAATGATGTATGTGTGATTGTTTGCTTGTATGTGGATGATTTGCTAATATTTGGTTCCAGGTTTATCTCATTGTCAATGAAACTAAAAGCATGCTTAGTTCGAATTTTGACATGAAAGATTTGGGTGAAGCTAGTGTAATCTTGGGAATCAAAATAACTAGAACTAATAGTGGTATTTGTTTGGATCAATCTCACTACATTGAAAAATCCTAAAGAAGTATGAATATTTTGATTATAAACCTGTTTGTACTCATTTTGATCCTACTTTGAAATTGTTAAGGAACACTGGAGAAAGTGTTAGACAATCTGAATATGCTAGTATAATAGGCATCTGGTATGCAAACTGATTGTACTAGACCGTACATTGCGTATGCAAAGGGAGTTCTCATGCGGAGTTTACCAAGAATCCTAGTTTGAAACACTCGGGATGTCGTTGAGAGGGTTATGCGGTATCTGAAAAGAACCACAAACCTAGGATTACACTATCAAAGGTATCCCGCGGTCCTTGAAGGATTTAGCGATGCTAATTGGAACATTCTTTCGTATGATTCCAAGTCCACCAAATGGATATGTTTTTAGTATTGCGCCTTATCTTGGAGATCAAAGAAACAGACAATTATAGCCCAATCTACGATGGAGGCCGAATTGATAGCAGAAAGCGCCTAGTGAAGAGGCAGATGGCCGAAATGTCCGTTGTCGACATTCCAAAGATGGGAAAACCAATACCTACCACTTTGATCTATTGCGATAGTACCGCAGCTATCGGAGTAGTAGATAATTGTTATAATAACAATAAGAATCGACATATACGTCGAAAGACGACACGTTTAGAGAATTTCTCACAATCGGTGTTGTAAGAATAGATCATGTAAGATCCAAGGAAACATAGTGACACTTTGACGAAAGGGTTAGCTAGAGAAAAGGTATGGAAATTTTCTAGAAGTATGGGACTTAGGCCTGTGAGAATTTGAGTCATTTGTAATGGATACCCAACCTAGATAGGTTCAAAGGGGACTAGACGAAGTTACAAATGATATGATAGAGTCATGCACTCCCATAGCATGATATCCTCGAAGTGGGAAACAAAGTTGAGTATTTAACTCTTAATGATTCTATAGCTCTTAAGTTAGAGTGGGATACACAGGAGTATCCTTGATAGACTCACCTATACAAATGTGAAGGTATGGTTACTTTCTACATGAGAAATTGGGCATTTCTCTAGATCATTTGTTAAAAAGGGATAAGCACATGGCCTTAATGTGCGAACTTAAGGACTTTACTCTAGAAATAGTTGTGTGTGCTAAATAATCTAATATTAGTTAGAGTTCAAGACGCAAGTCACTCTAGTCACCCGGGTACTTAGAAAATTTAACACTATGTAGAGGTTCAAGTCGAAAGGCACCTTTGCAGATGCACAACTATACAACACTTGCTCAATGTTTTTAAAATATAAGTGGGGATTGTTGGGAGATATATATATTTAAAAACATAGTTTTGTAATATTATATCAAACTTAGAGAAATAAGATGGTGGTATAATTTTGGGCTCCCACACTATAGACTTGGGTTCAAGTCTCACCCCATGCATTTGAATAGGTATATTTATATATCTATAATATTTATTAAAAATCCGGAGAGCTGGGGCCTTGGGGCCTTGGGGTCCGGTGATTCAGAAATCGATTTTTTGGTGTTTTAACTCTTGATTTCCAAAACGGTTTTTGTACTTAATATTCTCTAATTAACTCTATTAATTTTTGCAATTATATTGTTACCGTTTCCGATCATTATGGAGGATTTTCAGTGAGCACTAATTACGAATTTATATTCATTAAAACCGTATTGATTTCTTTTTGAGTTATAAAAGAACAGTTTCCGGAGAAGATGAAAAAATCTCTTGATTTTTTGCAGGTTTTAACTCTTGATTTCCAAAACGGTTTTTGTACTTAATATTCTCTAATTAACTCTATTAATTTTTGGTAATTATATTGTTACTGTTTTCGATCAAGTATGGAGGATTTTCATGGAGCACTAATTACGAATTTATATTCATTAAAACCGTATTGATTTCTTTTTGAGTTATAAAAGAACAAACTTGTTTTTCATCTATTTTTGAGTACCGAGCAAGTGAAGAAAGAGTAGTTGTTGGTTCGATTTCTCATAGTGCGAGAAATCGAATAAGACAAGTTATCACTGCTTTATCCCATAGGTGTTCGACAATTTTTTGACCGCTAGCACAATCAAGAGGCAGTAGTCGCGAAATACCTTAAAGATAGCGACCTAGTCCGCGACTCAGCTGTTTGAGATCCGATTTCATTATTTCTTCATTGTTTCCAACAG